>CAUYQG010073537.1:0-12326 GCA_963574415.1 Tarsius wallacei | reverse complement strand
AGTAGGTAGTCTGGTAAACTATATCATTGTAACTCTTCTATATTTTATGTAAGGTGGTAAAATATGGACTCTGCTGGATTGCCTGAGCCCGCGGGTTCGAGACCTGCCTGGGCAAGTGAGACCTCATCTCTACCATAAATCAAAAAATCAGCTGGGTGTGGTAGCGCGCGCCTGTAGTTCCAGCTACTGGGAAGGCTGAGGCGGAAGGATCGCTGGAGTCCAGCGGGTCGAGGCTGCTGTGGCCGGGAGCAGCCGCTGCACTCCAGTCTGGGTGACGGAGTGAGACTCCAACTCAAAAAAAAAAAAAAAAAAATTTTAACTCTGCAAATGATTAGTTGTGTGTATTTTAATCCCTAGAACTTCCACTAAAAATACAAAAAAAAAACTGCCAAAAAGTTAATAGATAAATTAATATGGATTACTAAAAATATTCATATATAAAACAGAAGACAGAAAAAAGAACAGGAGCAAAACACAAAGGATACAGATAGAAAAAAACCCTAAATCCAACATTTCAATGTTTTGTTAAATATAAATGGTCCAAAACTTTGAATAACATAAATCGTTATATTAAATTTAAAAATAAAAATACATATGCATTAAGTACTATCATATACAAATGTTAAAAGTACAAATATAAAATAAGTTGTATTTTAATATCAAAGTATATTTCATAGCAAAAATGATATTACCAGGTATAAAGAAGGTAATTTCAAAATGATAAAAGTGTCAGTTTGCCAAAAAGGCATACCAATCACAAACACCTATGCCATTCATAACATGACTTAAAAATACATAAATAAAAACTTGATAGAATTTCAGAAGAATTAGATAAATTTACAGTAGACAAATACCCTTTTCTCAAAAATTGATAGAATACATAGTCAGAAAATCAGCAAAGATATAATAAACTTGGATAACACTATCAGAAAATTTGACTTTATTGACATTTTTGGCTATTTATAAAACATTATATACAGAAATAGTAGATGTGTATTATTTTCAAGGACAGAATATTTGCCAATATAGACTACATTTTGACACACAAGTCTAGTCTCAATAAATTTAAGATGACTTGCATCATATAAACTATGTTTTATGACAATGGAATTAAACTATAAACTAGTATCAGACACATCTCTGAAAAATCCACAAATATTTCAAAATTAAACTTCTAAATAAAATATAGGTCAAAAAAGAAATCCTAAAAAAATTTAAAAAATAATTTTGAGCTGAACTGTAATAAAAATACCCATGCCAAAATTTGTGGGATGCAGTTAAGCAGTAATTGAAGTAAAATAATAGCATTAAGTAATTATTAGAAAAGAAGAAAAGCCTCACATCAATAATCAAAACTAAAAACTGGCAAATTTTTCTGTACAGCTCCAGATATTAATATTTAGATCTTATTGGGTCATGTGGTCTTAGTCACAACTATTCAACTCTGCCATTTGTAGTACAAAAGAAGACATGAATGAGCATAGCTAAGTTCCAACAAAACTTTGTTTACAAAAACAGACAGCAGTCCATTTCAAGTATGATTTGCCAGTCATTGACATAGTCATGCACCTTAAAAACTTTTTCATGCCAAAGAAAGCAAAGGATAGGACATAATAAGAATGGAAATTAATGAAATTAAATAAAGCCAAACAATATCAAATAAATCATTGAAACCAAAAGTGAGTTCCATGAAAACAATTTCAAAAACTAGAAAGTTGTAGCCAGACAATCATAAAATAAAGTGATAAGATGCAAAATATCAGTATCAGGAATAAAAAAGATTTTATTAATACAAACCTGAAGAAATTAAAAGGATGAAAAGCAATTATAACAACACTATGACCATAAATATTGCAATTTAGATTGCGAAAAAATGGTTTCCTGTAAGCTAACTGAATAATCAGCTAGGTCAAATGCTGAAAAATTATCTTTTAATTAGCAAAGGGGAGGATAGTGTTACATAGACAAGTCAAAGTTCAAGGGATAGTGAAAACAGCTATTAATTAAGAGTTTTAACTCTAGCCATAGTTTTTTGTCACAATATAAATAATTTCATGTGCAATAGTCATCTTTAAATATTATTTTGGATTCTGCTCCCTTTAGAATTTTCATGGATGTCATTCATAGGCTATATGAAAATTCATCTCATTCCTCAATTGCTAAAACTGAGTTTAAGAATGGTTAAGATATTGCCAGGCATGAATATCCATGTTTTTCACCAAATGTAACTTTAATGTGACTCTTTTCAAGTAGCAAAGGTATCTTCTAAAACATAAAGTGTGCCAACAATGATAATATATTTAAAATTTGCACTTGTTGTGTTTAAAAAGACAGAATAGTCTCATAGCTAAAAATTCAGGCCCCAGAACTAGACATTTGTGGGGCAAATGCTAACGCCACCATTCTTAAGCAGGTGGTTTATTTCTACATTGTGGACAATCCCATAATTGATAGAGATCTTCACTATTTTTACTGTTAAGGTTCTCAGAAACACTTTAAAAATATATATTTTTCGAATTTAGGATGAATGTGTACAACTTTCTTACATGGATATATTGCCTAATGGTGAGGTTTGGGCTTTTATTGAACCTATCACCTAACTAGTGAACACGGTACCCAATGGGTAATTTCAACCCCCTCCCCCTTTGCCCCTCCTTCCTCCCTTTAGGAGTCTCCTGTGTCTGTTGTTTTCGTCTTTATATCTGTGTTTACCCCATATTTAGTTCTCACTTATCAACACAACCAGGCAGCATTTGTTTTTCTGTTTCTGTGTTAATTCATTTGATAGTGGCCTCCAGTTGCATCCATGTTGCTGCAAAAGACATGATTTCATTCTTTGTTACGGCTGTGTAGTATTCCGTGGCGTATGTGTACTACCTTCTTGTTATCCAGTTCACCATTGATGGGAATCAAGGTTGGTTCCATGTTTTTGCTATTGTGAATAGTACTGTGATAAACATATGGGGGCAGTTGTCTTTTTGGTAGGATGATTTATGTTGCTCTGGGTATATGCCCAGCAGTAGGATTACTGGGTCAAGAGAGAATTTTACTTTTAGCTCTTCGAGAAACAACCAAACTGTTTTTCACAGGGGCTGAACTTATTTGCATTCACATCTATGGTATCTAAGTGTTCCCTTTCCTCTGAAACCTGCAAGCTCACCAACAAATACTGTTTCTTGACTTTTTAATAAAAGCCATTCTGACTGGTGTGAAATGCACGGTGGTTTTGAATTGTATTTCTTTGATAATGAGTGATACTGAGCATTTTTTATGTTTGCTGCCAATATTATGTCTTCTTTGAGAAGTGTCTGTTCATGTCCTTTGTCTACTTTATAAAGGAATGATTTCTTTTTTGTGTGTGTCAATGTGTTTAAGCTCCTTATAGACTGTAGATATTAGTTATTTGTGGGATGCATAGTTTATAAATATTTTCTTCCATTCTGTAGATTGTCTGTTTACTCTGTTAATAGTTTATTTTGCTGTGTAGAAGTGCTTTAGTTTAATTAAGTTCCAATAGTCAGTTTCTGTTTTTCCTGCATTTGCTAGTGAGGGCTTAGTCAAAAATTCGTTGACTTGGCCAATGTCCAGCAGAGTGTTTTCTACTAAGATTTGTACAGTTTGAGGTCTTTCATTTAAGTCGTTACTCCATCTTGAGTTAGTTTTTGTATATGATGACAGATAGATGCCCAACTTGATTCTTCTTCATATGGTTAACCAGTTTTTCCAGCACCACTTATTGAATAAAATATCCTTTCCCCATTATTTATCTTTGCCAAAATTGTTGAAGATCAGTTTTTGTAGGTGAGCAGCTTGTTTTCTGGGTTTTCTATTCTGTTCCACTGGTCTATGTGTCTCTTTTTATACCAGTGCCACGCTGTTTTGGTGACTGTACCTTATGGTAAAACTTGAAGTTAGATAATGTGATGCCTCTAGAATTTTTCTTTTTTGGTTAAGACTGTGTTGGCTATTCAGGCTCTTTTTTGGTTCCATATGAAATTTAGAATTTTTAAAAAATTCTTTTTAAAGTGACATTGGTAGTTTTATACGGATTGTATTGCATCTGTGGATTGCTTTGGGCAATATGGACATTTTAAATAATATTGAAATCTCCTATTCATAAGCATGGAATTTTCTTTATTTGTTTGTGCCATCTTTGATTTCTTTTAAATTGTTTTTTATTTCTTTCACCTCTTTACTTAAATATATTCCCAGGTTGTTTTTTTGTTACTATTATAAATAGTATTACATTTGTGATTTGGTTGTTAGCCTGAATGTTGTTAGTGTCTGATTTCTGAACTTTCACTTTATACCCTGAAACTTGACAGAATTCATTTATTAGGTCTAAGAGTCTTTTGGTGGAATCTTTAGGATTTTTCTAGACATAGAATCATAGTTTATGAAAAGAGACAATTTGACTTATTTTCCTTGGATGATATTTATTTATTTATTTTTGTCTTGTCTGATTGTTTTGGCGACTATGTCCAGTACTATACTATATAGGAATAGTGAGAGTGAACATCTTTGTCGTTTTTCAATTCTCAGGGGTAACGCTTCCAACTTCTACCCATTTAGTATAATGTTGGTTGTCAGTTTGTCAGAGATGGTTCTCATAATTTGGAGATATGTGCCTTTGATGCCTAGTAGGTTGAAGGTTTTTTATCATGAAGGAATGTTGTATTTTATCATATGCTTTGTGTCTATTGCGATGATCACATGAATTTTGCTTTTAATTATTCTTATAAGGTGAATCCCGTTTATTGATTTGCATATATTGAATGAACTTTGCATCCCAGAAATAAAGCACTTGATCATGGTGGACAATCTCTTCGATGAGCTGCTAGATGCAATTTGTTAGTATTTTGTTACAAATTTTTGCATCTGTGTTCATCAGAGAATTGGCCTATGGGTTTTTGTTGTGTCTTTATCAGATTTTGTTACCAGGGTAATACTGACGTTGTAGAATAAGTTAGGAAGAAATCTCTCTTTGATTTTTTTTTTATTGAGTTGGAGTCTCACTCTGTCGCCCAGACTGGAGTGCAGTGGCCACTCCCAGCCACTGCAGCCTCAACCTGCTGGGCTCTGGCGATCCTTCTGCCTCAGCCTTCGAAGTAGCTGGAACTACAGGCGTGCGCTACCACGCCCGGCTAATTTTTGATTTTATTGTAGAGATGAAGTCTCACCAAGTTGCCCAGGTGGGTCTTGAACCCACGGGCTCAGGCAATCCACTCACCTCAGCCTCCCAAGGTGCGGGATTACAGGCTGAACCACCAAGCCCAGCTTGAAATTTTTTTGGAAGAGTTTTGGTAGGATTTTTTTTTTTTTTCCTGTAAGATTGGTACCACCTCTTCTTTATACATCTGGTATAATTTGGCTGTGACTCCATTTGGCCCAGGACATTTTTGGTTGGTAAGTTTTTTGGTTTTTGTTTTGTTTTTTTTTACTGATTCAATTTCATGCCTTGTCTTTTATCTGCTCAGTGTTTCAATTTTTTCCCGTTTCGATGTTGAGGGGTTGTGTGTTTCCAGGAATTTATCAATTTCTTTTGGATTTTCTAGCTTATGCACAGAGAAATATTCATAATAGTCTCTGAGAATTTTTTATATTTCTGTGGGATTGGTTATAATGTCTCCTTTGTCATTTCTAATTGGGCTTATTTGAATCTTCTCTCTCCCTTGAAATAACTTTTCATTTCGTGATCCTTTTCAATGGTTTTGTGATCTCAATTTTACTTATGCTCTAATTCTGTTCTTTCTTTTCTTCTGCTAACTTTGGGTTTAGATCATCGTTTATTTCCGTTCCTTGACATGCGACATTAGGTTGTGTACTTGAGACACTTCTTGCTTCTTGATGTGGGTATTTAGCACACTTTCCTCTCAACATTGCTTATGCAGAATTCCAGTGGTTTTGGTATGTTGTGTCCCTATGTAAAATTGTTTCAATTTTTTAAAAACTTCTGTCTTGATTTTGTTGTTTATACAAAAGTCATTCAGAAGCAAATTGTTTAGTTTACCTGGATTTTTGTGTTTTTTGAATGTTCCTTTTGGTATTGATTTCTATTTTTATTCCACTGTGGTCTGAGAAGATGCTTGATATGATTCTGATTTTTTGGAATTTAGTGATACTTGTTTTTTAACCAAGTATGTGATTGATGCTAAATATATTTCTTGTGTAGATGAGAAGAATGTATATTCTGTGGCTGTTAGATATAATATTCTGTAAATATCTATTAGGTACAATTGGTCAATTGTGGAACTTAAGTCCAGAATTTCTCTGTTGGTTTTCTGCCTCAATGATATGTCTAATGCTAATAGTGGAGTGTTGAAGTACCTCACTATTACTGTGTGACTATCTAAGTCTTCTCTTTGGTTTAGTAGTAAATGTTTTATAAATTTGGGTGCTCTGAAGTTGGGTAGTTAAGTTTTTTTGTTGGATTGATTCTTTTATCATTTTATAATGCCCTTCATTGTCCTTTTTTGCTGATGTTGGCTTAAAGACTATTTTATATTGTGTGAGAATAGTAATCCCTGCTCTTTTTTGTTTTCCATTTGCATGGTAGAACTTTCTCCATTTCTTTACCTTGAGCCTATGGGTGTCATCAGATGTGAGATGGGTCTTTTGTAGGTGGAAGAAGAATGGGTTTTACCTTTTGATCTTACTTGTCACTATTTGTCTTTTGAATGGAACATTTAGGCTGCTGATGTGCAAAGTTAATACTGATATGAGGGATTTTGCTCCTGTCATAGTGTTGTTAGCTAGCAGCCTCATAGCCTTGGTTGTATGAATGCTTGTGGGGTCTGGGGGATATGTGTTTATGCATGCTTTTGTGATAGAAAGTATTGTTCTACATTCAAGGGAAATAGTAGCACGATACTATGAATACCAAGAGATGAAGATCACCAGAAACAATTTCAGAGGTGTCTTACGTGCTGTGAATTATTTTTAGCATTTAAGGGCTTTTAATCAAGTGCATAAAAAGTATATGCATTTATGTTTGAAAGTTTATTTTTTAGGAATATTCTGAATAGGAATAAGCATGAAAACTAATTCAGAGTTTCTATAAACATTTTCTGACACTACACATCTTAATTTTTTGAAAAATTGTTCATAGATGGGTGTTTTATATATATAATTATTTTAGATCACAACTTGACCAACACTATTTTGCTGTATTACTGGTAATACAACATTTTAAATTGTAGATTAGAGCAAAAATATTTACTAATATGTACTTTTAAAATTAGAACTTACCATCTTAGGATGTCATTTATAAATAATACAAAATACATGACTTAGGATTTTCTTGAAATTAGTTAAGCATAAAACTAATGAAACTGCAAAATTAGTAAAATAATTGGTATTGTAAAAGCAATGCAATTGTAAGTATTTATCCAAGATTATGAGAACTTTAATTTTTTATATAGAGGTTTTATACTAATGCAGTCTAACAATTCATATGTTTTAATAGTAATAGCAGGTATTAGAATATTTTTGTAATGGTTATATATTGGGAAATTAAGAAATGTAAAAAAATAGAATATTTGTCATGATAGCTTTCTTATTACTGGACTAGTATTGTGGACTATCGCTTATAACTCATATCATAATGCCTGATATTATAATGTTCTGTATCATATTTTATCTTTCATTATATTAAAATGTTTATGAAAACACTGATTCTTGTTCTATGCACAGTCTATCATCTTTCTCTCTCTCTCTCTTCATTTTTTTCTCATACACACATTTACATACCTCATTTATTTGCATCATGTTTATATATAGTAAGAGCATGACATTTTCCTTAAATTAAATGTCAATTTTAAAAATATTTTACCATAATAATATGATCTATTTCACTCAGGATATATTCACTGGATTTGGTAACACATTATGTTTTAAAGATTCCTTTGTAGTTGAAAGTGAAGAATAATGGCAAGATAGTTTCATTATGAACCTTGTTGCACTTTGATATGGAGTCTAGAAGAGGAAAGACAGACCGAATATTAAACCTTCTGATATAAGGAAGGAAATATATAATGGCCAAACGTCTGCAAATACTGGAATTCTGTGCTTTTAGAGTTCTATTTTCCTATGTTCATAGGAAATAAATTAATTATAGACTTTGTAGCCAAGAGATAACTATTGAGGAACATAGTGCAGAAAATTTTCATAAAGATATAATTTGTATAGTCACTCTGGAGTAGAAAAGATATTCAAGGCTGGGGGAATGGAGTGAGCTTGGAAGTTGTTATGAGTGACTAAATAGGGTAATTTCACAACTTTGTGGTCCCTGGGCCTCATTATATAGATGACCTTGGAAGATGAGAAGCGAATCTCACACAAGACAGCACCAGCAATTCAATTCTGGCAAATCAACCTCACATGATAGAAAGAAGAGACAATATGCCCCTACTTAAAACAATCCCTCAAATGCCTTCATTCCCTTCAAAGATGGGCAGAGTGGAACAAAGTAGTGACCAATAAATACTTGTTAACCAAATAAAGGGTGAAAATTTAAAAAATGCTTGTCAAACTTGTATCGCTCATCGCAATTATGATAATATAATTAAGAAAGACAACTTTTATTTAAAACCTAAACTCTCTGTGGAAACTTAAGTTCCCACTGGAGCATGGAATTATTTTTCTACTTTTTAGCACCGCGCAACCAATGCTGACTCGCCTTTGTGCCTTATTCATGGTAGAAACTCTATTTACTATGTAAAAGAATGGATGGCTGACGAAAGGAAGAAATCAGTGCTGTTCAAACAATGGAACCAAAATAAACTTAGATTTGTTTTGTTTCTGGTGGAGGGTTTGATGTATTTGTGTTTTGTCTTATAATGGAATGAAATGGGCGATTATTAATAAAATCTAAAGACAAATGGAGAGAAGTAAAAATATTTTTACTTTTTCACACTTTGGAAATAGTTAAAAATTTAAGGTGTATGCACAATACTATGAGGATAAAGGAAGGGAAAGAGTAAAAAAGAAAAAAATGCTAACACAATATATATGATAGAGGAAGGAAGACTTAAAATTCAAAGTGGTGACATATTTTCTCCCTTCTGTGCTAATTCTTTTACGTTTTTACTTGCTACATTGGTCACAGAGGCATATATAAAGGTAATGTTAAATGATGCATATCCAATTTTTTTTGTACTTTCAAAAACATATTAACTTGAAGGAAAGTATGTAAAGGTTACATTAATATTTTTGTAAGTGTTCAGCGTTCTGTATTTTATTTGTTCCCTTCTACAAAGGAGCAAGCATGAAACATTATATTAAAGAATCTAAGTAGAATAATACACATAATTCTCTAGTGAGAAGGGTAGGAGACACATGAATGCTTTCAGACTTCTAAGAATAGGTGGAAAACTATACTTCCTTTTTCTTTTATTTTGAGTTGGAGTCTCGCTCTGTCACCCAGACTGGAGTGCAGTGGCATGCTCACGGCCACTACAGCTTCAGCTTGCTGGGCTCAGGCAATCCTTCCACCTGTCTTTCAAGTAGCTGGAACTACAGGCATTCACTACCATTCCCAACTATTTATTATTATTATTTATTTTAAAGATAAGGTCTTACTAACTTCCCCAGGTCGATCTCGAAGCCCTGGACTCAGACAATCCTCTTGCCTCTGCCTCCCATAGTGCTGGGATTACAGACGTGAGTAACCACACCTGGCAAAAGATGTACTTTCTAGGTAATTCCCAATGGAATTTTTTTAAGAAAAAGATTTATAATATTTTGTAAACCCTCAGAGAAATTCTGTTTTCCCCCCAAATGAGAGGAAATTTAACAAGTTTTTAAAAAATAGTAATAAATTCTAGGCCAGGCACAGTGGTTCAAGCCTATAATCCCAGCACTTTGGGAGGCCAGTGTAAGAGGATTAACCGAGCCCATGGGTTCAAGACCAGCCTGGGCAACTTGGCGAGACCTCATCTCTACGATAAATAAAAAAATTAGCTGGGCATGGTGGCAAGTGTGTGTATTTCCAGCTACTTGGAAGGCTAAGGTGGAAGGATCACCTGAGCCCAGCAGTTTGAGACTGACTCAAAAAATAAAAAATAAAAATTTTCATAGCATTAATATTTCCCCTTAAAACATTATTTAATCCATTTACAATATCGCCCAAGACATCTCCAACATTTACCAATATGTCATCCTGAAAATGATTATTGTTAATGGCTTAAAACTAGATTTAGAAATTATGATAAATAAAATTGAATTTACGTGTGAAACTTTTAACTATAATCTTTGGACTCTATCTAGAACACAAAAATATTACTTTTTTCTTAATATTTGCATTGCTTATTTTAATATATTCAGAGAAAAAAATTTAAAGTGTGAACAAGAAAATAATCTGTTATTTCATTGTAATTTTAAAAATTTTATCACATATTGATTTCACTATGTGTTTTTGCATATGCATACATATTGCATATGTATCTATAGGTATATCTTTCATTTCTATTCTCACAAATAAAACTTTGCCAGTATCATGGATCAATTATTATGTTTTAATTGCATTAATACTGCAGCTGTATAATTTTTCACGCCCATGCTTTTTGGTCTTCTGAGTCTTAATTTAATAATATGTTCCTATTGTTTGTCCACTTTTATATTTGACTTTAAATTAATTTCTTATTTATGTGTGATAATGCTTTAGTAATATAAACGATATCATCTTAAGGATTAAGCCTCGGAAGTACTCATAACAAATATATGGTAAAATTTTGCACATTTTTTCCTTACTGCTTTTCTAACTTCAGTATTAAAGGAACCCTAAGACTTAATGACTTAAGCATCTTTATTTTACTTTGTTTACAAATTTGTAAGTCAAAAATCCCAAAAAGGACTTACCTGTGTGTTCATCTCTGACTCACATGGGATTGCCATGGCACCTGGAGCTGGATGACTCCCTTCAAAGTTGGCATCTTCCCCTACAGCCTGTCATTTCGATGCGCTTTGGCTTATATAATATCTTTTTCCACGTTATGTTGTTCTACTAAGACTTCATCATGGACTTACATTTGGAACAAGCCATTCTAGTTTCAAATATAACAACTTATTATAAAGCTATAAGTATTCAGGACCGTGTAGAAATGGTACAAAAATGCAAATTGAAAAAGGGAACCAGAATAGAAAGCTAGGAACCTATAGATTTATGGAAGATGGATATAGCAGAAATATTTGCAAATCAGTGAGGAGATGGACTATTCACTAAATATTGATGGAGTATTCATTTATATAGATTTTCAGAATCAAATTCAGATTCTTACTTTAACCAAAATGAATTTCACATGGCTTAATGGATACCACCAATACAATGAAGAACATTAAATTTAAGTACTTCTGTTTATCAAAAGACACATAAAGTGAACACCAAAGCCCCCGAATCTGAAAAGATATGTGAAACACATTTAGCAGTCATGAATTCAGATTTAGAAAATGCGAAGAACACCTAAAATCAGTAGGAACAAGATAAATATTACAACAGAAAAGTGGTCAAAGGACTTGGCAAAGCATTTCATCAAAGATAGAAAACAAGAGGCTCATATGTCACAAGTGAGAAAATGTCCATTTTGTAAGTAATCAGAAAACATTAAAAACATAATGAAATACATCACTTGCCTACCACATTGGTTGGAAAAGATGATGAGCAACAGAAACGCTTCTTCTCAATTTTTAAAAATTGATACATAATAATCATATACATTTAGGAAGTACATGTAATATTTTGATTACATAGATACAATGTGTGATGATTAACTTGTGACGATTTGAATATCTACCACCTCAATTAGTTATTATTTTATTGTGTTAGGAACATTCCAAGTCTTCCACCTATTTTGAAGTATACAATATGTTCTTGTTAACTGTGGTCACCCAACAGTGCTATGAAACATTAGACTTATTCTTTTTATCTAACTATACCTTTGTACTCATTAATCCCCAACTCTTTATCCCCTCCTTCTCCCCACCACACATTCCAGTCTCTGATAACAATCATTCTATTTTCTACCTCCATTAGATCAACTTTTGCCGCTCCCACATATGAGTGGGCATGTCAATGTTTGTATTCTATTCCTGGCTGATGACACTTAACACGTTGGACCGCCAGTGGATTTATTTCTGGGTTCTTTATTATGTTCCATTGGCCTCTGTGTCTGTTTTTATGTCCATCTGCCGTTTTGGTTACTATAGCTTTGCAGTATATTTTTAAGTCACCTAGTGCTATGTCTCCAGGGTTGTTCTTTTTGCTCAGGATTGCTTTGGGTATTCAGAGTCTTTTGTGGCTTTATATAAATGCAATTTTTAAAAAGTTCTGT
>CAUYQG010073536.1:0-12045 GCA_963574415.1 Tarsius wallacei | reverse complement strand
CCAAGTTGCCCAGGCGAGTCTTGAACCCGCGGGCTCAGGCAACCCACTCACCTCAGCCTCCCAAGGCATGGGATTACAGGCTGAGCCACCGAGCCCGGCTAGGAGTTTATTTCATACATTCATTCTGAGACACAGGTTGAGGTTCTGCCTTGTGGTTTTCAAGGTCGTCTGGGGATGTCTCCACTCCTTGGTGAAGTTTTTAAAAAGAGAGTGAAAAATTATACAAGGGAGATTTTTATGGGCCATGACTAGAAGTGGTGAGCATTACTTCTACTCACGTTCTGTCAGCTAAAACGTAGTCACATGACCACACCTAACCACAAAGGAGTCTTGGAAACGTAGTCTCTGGTGGGGCAGTCACTTCCCAGTGACAACTCTGGAGAGTTTTTGGAGATGAGGTATTTCTCTCTGGCACAGCATATAAAGAAACTTAGAATGCTCAACATTGGTGTTGCAGAGAAACGGGGAGAAGTAAAAAAATTATCTGATATTTAGAACTTCAAAATGACACTTAGGTAGCATCTGACTGACCACTTGGGTGAGAAGCGGTGGGTGAGATTTCTCAAGACACCGCTGTCCATTATGATGCTGACCCTTTACGTGAGAGCCACCATGCTGCCAGTAGCCAGTGAACCCGGAAGGACCTTCTTATTTTTCCTTTCAGGGTCCTCTTGGTCCAGGGCTGTTCTGGCTTTGTCTCTTTTTCCTAGAACATGTCATACTGGTTGAACTTGTCCAGTAGAATTCTGCTCCCCCAGCTATGAGCCCCAGTGGTCTTTAGGAAAGTATGGCTTCCTTAGCTTATAGTTCTGTCTGCTCATAATATTCCTGGGGGCTTTGGAAAACTATCCTTCCTGATCTGTTCCAGGTCTTGGGACACTTAATCGGGGGAACATTTCCTAAGGTGAGAACCTCACACCAAATTATTAGAGAAATATTTAAAAGTAGACTTAAAAGTCTCAGGCTAGGAATATTAATGCTACCCACAAAGGATTTGACACATAAGTCTAGTTTTTTTCTTTTCAGGAAAACTTGCAAAGCATTTGCTGAAATAATGAGTGGTAAAGTTACAAGCCCTGTTTGGAGAACCTTCAACTAGTTTTATATTTTATGTAGCTTTCTAATCATCATTGGTCTTAGTACAATTTTCTCCTTGCTGGCAAATATCAGGAACCATATAATGGGTACCTTATAATGCCCCTGATTTGAAGGCTGCCAATAAACATGAGTCTTTGCCTGAGCTGTCTAGTGTCTAGTTTTCTTGTTTTATTGTCAATATCTGGCTATTTTCTGATTGAATCTTGCCTCTGAACTTGACATTTCTGGCACCCACTTCCACACCCTGAAGAGCATGTGTGGTCCACGGTGTGGGGATGCCTGTTACTGGCCAGTTTGACACAGCCTCTTAGATCTCTGACAGAGGCTGATTCCTGGCCTACTCTCCTGTTAGTGATGCCTAGCCTCTGCCCAGTCCCCTCACATCAGGACGGAGCCAAGGAGGAGCAGGATCGAATAACACCATAATTTGTCACAAAAAATACTTCAATCTCTGAAAGTCTGTTTTCCTGGGTTTGAGGGGACTGAAAATGCCTATTGAGGTAGGAGTTGGCTGGATAAGTAGGGCATGCCTAAGTTAAAACCAGGTTGAAGGGGGAACATGGTGCCTGCTAGAAGGGTACAGCTAGAAGAGTAAGCTGAGAATAAGTGCCAGGTTTCAAAAGCTGGAGCCAAATAAGGATGATCTGTTGTTAGAAGTCCCAGCCTAACAGAGTCTTTCAGGAAGAGGAGAGCCAAAGGTCCCATTCAGGAAGGAAAGCTGTCAGGGTCCATTCATTTGGGCTAATCCCAGCTTATTAATTTCAACTACTATCTGATGTGATCCCTAAGTAGCAAAGTTGACATATGGGTGGTGTTACAGTTGGGGAAGAGGGCCAGCCCGATTTCTAATTTCCAGCTGCATAGTACAGTGGGAGAGGTGTGAGACCACCAGACCAGGTAACCAGAATTTCACGACTATCAACGCTTGATGTTTGAAAGAAAGCCACGGAGTTCCACGACAACTTAATAGTGTTAGTACAGCATGCTGGATGACCTCACTGACAACATCCACAGGGCAGGGTTATGTACAAATACACATTTTGTAAATATTTTTGATAGTTGACATTTTCAAAAAAAAATCATCAAAGTAGAAATCATGGGAAAAGTTAGACTTTGAGACTCCTTAACCTTAATTTTTTTTTCAATTTAAATGACACATAAGGGATATAATTCAAATTTGAGACACTGTAGTCTTTTCAGAGTCTTCAGATTCTAAAGATCTCGGCCTGACTGATCCACGATGAGCAGACATGGGTTGAACACAACAGTCACATTTTAACCCCTGAAGTTTTATCATTGTCATAGTTCAGAGACTCGAGTCCAGGAGTTCTCCCCTGGGTCAATATTAGGAATGTTCTGTTACTCCCTTGAGAAGGTTTTGCAAAAAGACCACATCATAGTCACCGAAGCTAAGAATTCATAGTAATAGGGGTTCGTAATTTCTCAGGCTGAAATCCCCTAATTTCTTGTTAAGAACCAACTTGGAAAATACCACACTGAAGACCTCAGGGTTTGGTTTTTAACTCAAGAAGCCTCTGGTTTTCTTTAGAACTTAAAAGTTCCCCCCCCCCTTTCCAGAGTGGTATTTTTTAAAAACCAGAATGCTGAACTCTGTCAGAATAAGTAAGGTTATATATGCAAAATGATTTGGGCAACTTAGGAAAGTGCGTGTCAAGTCAAAGTGTTGATAAAAATAATTATCATAAATTATGGTCAGTATTAGTGTTTTGACTTTTGATATTGCTATGAAGTATCAGTATTTTAAAATCTATTTGTCTTTCTAAATTGACTTTCAACTGGTATCCTCAGCAGCACCTCTCACTAGCCACAGTGTGTGGTGTAAAGATTTTGAGGCCATTTGGAAAGGCTTGATTCTAGGCCAGAAGTCTCCCTGGGAGGCTTCTGATCTTATTCAGAGAGATGTTTGACCTGGGATTCACTGAAATCTTTGAGGGAGGATGGATGAGTCATCTCTCTGCCTGAAGAAGATGATTCCTGGCATTCTTTGGGCCTCCCAGTACATCGGAACAAGAAGGCTTGGACACCACTCCACAGAAGTATAGGACTTGGGCGGTACCTCCCAAGCCAGAGTAGAGCCCTCATCTTTATCCAAAAGCCTCTAATCGTGAACGCAGTCTACTCAGCATTATGGGGTGTGAAGGGGGTGTGGGATTATACTGAGGCAACACACATGAGTTCAACCCAAGAACAACAAAGACATCACTTGAACTACCTGAGAACTGCCCTCCATATCCCAGATGCTACAGGCTGCCACCCTCAAATGTAGGAGGAAAATAGTATCTAGTGAAAAGGACTTTTTCATTGACCCAAATTCTTTGTTGTCAACTATCCAAGGTACTGCATAAAAGGAGTAGCTTAAAATTGACCTCAGGCATGAGACTCTGTGGTCTGAGTTCTCAAGGCTATGACTGGCCTGGACTTTTTTGAGTTGGGGTCTCACTCTGTTGCCCAGGCTGGAGTGCAGTTGCATGATCATGGCTCACCACAGCCTCAACCTCCTGGGCTTAAGTGATTTTCCTACCTCAGCCTCCTGAGCAGCTGAGACTACAGGTGGACGCCCCCACACCAGGTTAATGTTTTGAGTTTTTTGTAGAGACAAGGTCTATGTTGCATAGACTGGTCTTAAACTTCTGGGCTCAAGCAATTCTCTGGCCTCGGCCTTCCAAAGTGTTTGGATTATAGGTGTGAGCCATTGTGCCTAGCCTGGGCTGAACTTTTAAGAGATCTTTTTTCCCTATGCTATACTCTACATGAGGCAAATTCCTTTTCTTTTCTTTTCTTTTAAAAAAAGTATCATGTTTTTTCAAATAAAAGAACCATAACTAGTCATTGTACAAAATCTGGAAAATACAGAAAGATATTAAGTTGAAAGTGAAAATCATCAGGAAACCAGCAACCAAGCCACAATTCAATATTAATATTTTGATATGTTTCTTTCCATTTTATCCTACATATGTTATCTTCTTCTTTTAAAAATTATTGGGGTGGCTGGGCACAGTGGCTCATGCCTGTACTCCCAGCACTTTAGGAGGCTGAGGTGGAAGATCACTTGAGGCCAGGAATTTGAAATGAGCCTGGGCATCAAAATGATACCCCATATCTATGAGCAAAAAAAAAAAAAAAAATCATCAAGATGTATTTTATGTTTTTTTGCCCCCACTTAACATTATGTTGCAAACATTTTTCTAAGTTACTAAATGGTCTTTGAAAACATGATTTTTGATGGCTATGTTTTCATTGCACACATACATTTTAATTTATCTATCCTTTTTTGTTGGATATTTTGGTTGCCTTTAGTGTTCCACTATCACAAATATGTAAAATGCTTGTAGATGAATCTTTGTGGACCTCTTAGGGAAAATTCCTAGAAATTGAATTACTGGGTCAAATGATTTTTTTTTATTGGAAAATATAGTTTATTTAGAAAATAAATTAGAGAGACAGAGAGAGATTCACCTCCCTTAGGTAGGGAAAGAGTCCAAAGCTAGGAAATCATGGTGGCCATACCTTAAAGAGCACATGACCACAGCAGAGTTTAGTAAAGCAATGGCCAAATGACTTATTTTTAAAGTTCCTAATATTTATTGGTTAACTGGTCTCTAGTAAGGTACCAGTATCTATTTCAAAACCTCAACCACCTTCCATTTTTCTTTTAATTTTAGTATTTAGTTTTTAGTTTTTTTATTTTTTATTTTTTATTTTTTTTTTGAGTTGGAGTCTCACTAAGTCACCCAGACTGGAGTGCAGTGGCCACTCCTGGCCACCACAGCCTTGACCTGCTGGGCTCTGGCAATCCTTCCACCTCAGCCTTCCAAGTAGCTGGAACTACAGGCGCGCGCTACCACGCCCGGCTAATTTTTTTTGATTTATTGTAGAAATGAGCTCTCACCAAGTTGCTCAGGCGGTCTCGAACCCGTGGGCTCAGGCAATTCACTCATCTCGGCCTCCCAAAGCACGGGATTACAGGCTGAGCCACCGAGCCCGGCTGTTTTTATTTTTTTGAGTCAGGGTCTTACTCGGTGCCCAGGCTGGAGTGCAGTGGCACGATCACAGCTCACCACAGTTTTGACCTCCTGGGCTCAGGCAATCCTCCCGCCTCAGCATCCCAAAGTGTTGGGATTACAGGTGTAAGCCATCACATCCAGCCCTTTCAGTTTTTCATATTAAAATGCACGCTTCTAGGACCCAGTGGCATCAGAAGCTCTGAGAAAAGGGCCCAGGAATACACATTTTAATCCACTCTCCAATTCTTATGCACATTTAATGCCTTTAAGCCTGAGAACTATTGTCATGCTGCATCCAGTTTAGTAAACATTCCATTTGGCAAACACTTACTAGACAGAAAAAAGTTAGCAGAGCTAAACCAGAATGTAACTTAATGTTTCTTTGGGACTTCTTAATTTTAGATGTTCCCTTAACTGTAATATGGTAAAAAGATTATTAGCCAGGGAATCAAGAAACTTTACTGTAAAGATGAGGTCACTGAGGCCCATAATAGTTTATTTACGTCTTGGTGGTCACCCAGAAATTTAGTGGCAAAGGTTAAACCACACTAAGGGCTGGAAGCCACCCAACCTCTGGATAACAGACACAGGCACCAACAAGGATTGACTTCTGCAGTGACTTCCTCAGGTGGGGAGCTTTCACCTGCTTTCTGGTAGGCAAGGTTATCTCTCAGGACATGCGTGGGCAGCCCAGACCCAGCAAGGGACCCAGGTGCCCATCTTAGTTGCCTAACGAGGCCAGACCCCTGTGTGCCCGGAGCCCAAGGTGGTAGCACTAAAGCGAGGCCCAGGAGGACATAAGGCAGCCATGCAGACTGCATCCCCAAGATCCAGGCCACAGAGCAGAGTGGGGGAGGGCGGAGAATGTCTAGAGTCAGAAACCAAGACAACCCAGCAGCTCAGCACAAGCACCAGACTAAAATATGGGGGCAAATGTTAGGCCAAGGCAGGCAAGAGTCAACAAGAAGACAAAGCGAGAGCTACAGGGAGCTGCAGTGGATTCAGCCTCGAGGAGGAGTCCTGTTGTATGTTTAAAAGGCAGCTGTGCTGGTCTTTTAAATCTGAATGGGGGCCAGGCATGGTGGTTTACCCCTGCAATCCCAGCACTTTGGGGAGAGGACTGCTTGAGCCCAGGAGTTCAAGACCAGCCTGGGCAACATAGTAAGACCTCATCTGTAAAATTAATTAGTTAATTAAGACGTAAGGCAAATCTGTACGGGGCTGTGGGCTGGGCTGCCTTCTGACAGCAGGAAAGTAGGAGCAATAGTCCAGAGCAGGGACTGGAAAAATAATCACAGCAGAGAACATAGTGAACAAAAAACCATCCGTTGTTTTAAGACTCTCACCACCTTCGAAGAGGAAGTGTGACTATCCAACCCCACCGACACCCATCAGACCACGCCCACGGATCGCCCGATAGTGTCTGAATGCCCGCTTCCTCTCAGCCTACTATCTCATCTTCTGGAAGGCCACCATCACATCACTTGACCTTCAAGTACTGCCTGCACAGACTGCTCAGCCCCCAGCAGTCCCTAGGTCATGTTTAGGCTCTATAAATCTCCAAGTATGTTCTTCCATGCCTGAGTCCATGTCGCCGCCCCCCCCCCATAATGGTGCCCGGTGAAGCCCAAGAGCCAGAAATCCAAGGAACGCCTCCGCTGTAGCCCCCCTACATGCTCAGACACTTGGGGGTTTGCCTGTGACCCCCTCAAAGCTTCACTGTTCTGTGCACGCCTCCATTGTCTCCCAGCTGTCCCCATTCAGGATCACCTGATTCTTGGCCTCCTGGTCCAAACTTGTGAATTCCGGTTCTGGATGAGATGAGTTCTGGCAATGTCTATGACTCCCTTGAATCAGACATACAACAGATGGAGTGGCTGGAGCAGTTCAAGTCCTCACTATAATGTTAGTCACACAAAGCCGATCACCCTGTCGTCCTGCACATCCTCCTTGATTAAGCACCTTCTGATACTTAGATGAAGTTCTGATTGCTCACAGGACCTGATCCCCGAGACAGGAAGGTCTGTGTGGTGGTGACAGAAGTGCCTCCAGACCCAACCCCCAGCAGACAGAAATTGGAGTTCCTTGACACCCAGACAACATATCCACGTGCTGCTGGAGAATCTTGGGTGACCATGGAGTGGGAAGTTCAAGAACAGAAAGTGTTGAGTGGATCGCAAGATTGACAAGTGCCACTGGTGGTCCCACCTTGCCTGTCTATATCGATTCCATGTCTCACCTCCTTTCACAGTACGCTAATGACTAATTAACCTTAAAAATAGGAAGTACTGGACCAGGTATGTTGGCTCATGCCTGTAATCCCAGCACCTTGGGAGGCGGAGGCAAGAAGATTGCCTGAACCCAGGGGTTCAAAACCAGCCTAGACAACTTGATGAGACCTCATCTCTATAATAAAAATTTTAAAAAAATTAGCCGGGGGTGGTGGCACATTCCTGTAGTTCCAGCTTGGAAGATTGAGGCACAAGGATTGCCTGAGCCCAGTAGGTCGAGGCTATAATGGCCACGAGCATGCCACTACACTCCAGCCTAGGAGATGGAGTGAGACTCCAACTCAAAAAAAAAAAAAGAATGGTTAGCCAGGCTTGGTGGCTCAGCCTGTAATCCCGCACCTTGGGAGGCTGAGGTGAGTGGATTGCCTGAGCGCGCAGGTTCAAGACCTGGGCAACTTGGTGAGACCTCATCTCTACAATTAAAAAAAAAAAGAATGGCTAAAAGACTGATATTACCAAATGTTGACAAGGATGTGGAAAAACTGGATCTCTTCACATTGCCAGTGGCAATGTAAAATGGTAACCATTCTAGGAAACAGGCTGTCAGTTTCTTATGAAGTTAAACATGCACTTACCCTACAACCCAGCAATCCTACTCCTGGGTTTTTACAGAAGAGAAAACAAAAACATTATGTTCACACAATAACCTTTACATGAATATTGATAGCTAAAAACTAGACACCAGCCAAATGTTCTTCAACAAGTGAATGGGTAACAAACTGTGGTATGTCCACATCTTGAAGTACTATTCAGCAATAGAAGGGGACACACTTTTTTTTTTGAGTTGGGGTCTTACTCTGTCGCCCAGGCTGGAATGTGGCATGATCACAGCTCACCACAGCCTCGACCTCCTGGACTCAAGTGATCCTTTCACCTCAGCCTCCCAGGTAGCTGGGACTACAGGCACATACCACCAAACCCAGCTAATTTTTTTGTAGAGATGAGGTCTTCCTATAGTGCCCAGGCTGGTCTTGAACTCCTGGATTCAAGCAGTCCTACCACCTCGGTCTCCCAAAGTGCTGCTGGCATTACAGGCATGAGCCACTGTGCCTGGCCAGGACATACTTCTCTTAAACAACTTGCATGGACCATAAGGGCATCATGCTGGGTGAAAAAAAAAGCAAGCCAATCTCTCTATATGCATGCCTCATTCCATGTATATAGAACATTTTCAAAGTGACAAAATGATAGCAATAGAGAACAGATCAGTGGTTGCCAGGGGCTAGGATTCAGGAAGGGTCTGTCCACAGAGAAGCAGAACAGGGAATCGTGGTGGTGGAAAAGCTCTGTAACCCATTGTGATGGTGGCTACTCCAGCCTATACGTGTGATAACATCTCTGAGAACTATGGACACACACACTCACAAAGTGCATGTTAAAACTGTTGAAACCCATAGGATCTGCACCTGAGCTTGTAGGATTGTACCCATGTCCATTTCTTGGCTTAGACAGCGTACTACAGTTATGTAAGACATCGTTGGGGGGAGCTGGATAACTATACACTATTTTTGTAACTTCTTGTAAATCTTATGCCATTTCAAAAATAAGTTGTTAAAAGTTTTTAAAAATAAGTTTAACACAGGGAAGATTTTCCACCCCTGAGAAGGGAGACACATCCACTGGCTTCTCTTTTGAGAGCAAAACCCCTACTGTTTACTGTACTGCCTTCTAATCTGTGGTTCACCCTCTGCTTTGCAGAAACAGCCCACCTCTGATAGAATCAAAGCTCAAGTATTCCAGCACTGAGTGTGAATGTGCCCCTCTGCCCCTCCCTGAGACTGAAACTTCAAAGCTAAGGTGGACTCCGAGATGTAAGAAATGGTCTCGCGGTGAAAATCGAGGACAAATCATCCTTCTCGCCCCTGCACAGCAATTTCCTTTCTGGAATGGCTCTTTGTCTGCTCTGCTCTTCATACAGATTATTCTCTTCACCTTCACCAAACAGTCCCTCCTTTAATGGAAGGAGATTAACCCTTTTTTGCCCCCTTTCAATCTCATTCAGCGGAGGGCTTTCTTACAGCAGCGCTATCTCCAGGCCTTGTGCCATAGCTGAATGCTACAGCGTGAGATGGCTGTCTCCTCTTTGAAGCATTTATGCCTTTGTCAAACACCTTTTTTGCCAGACTTGGCCCTGGAAAGACAGTTTGGAAATTAAATTGATCGTGAGCCACCTGGGTTTGCAGAACGAAATTGCACAGGGCCATGGGCGTTTATTTAGGTCAAGGAGAACTTGCTTCCACCACCTTCAGAGCCCCATACTAATGAAATTCGAGCTTTATTTACTCCCGTGCCCTGCAAAAGGGACCCCAGCATCACCTAAGATGGAGGCTGAGCTTACGGGCTGAAGCCTATGTGGCATCCTGTCCGGATGTGACAATATACTCGCACACAAGCTGCTGTGCCCCCAGAACTGGCCTCAGCCCCTAATTTCCGGCCATGCCTTATTTATTTGGGGAACTCCTCCCAAGAGATCATGGTGAGAGGGACAGTCATGTGCATTCCTCAGGCCTGGCTGTGAGTTGGCAACCAGGATTGTGCGCTAGAAATGTAACAATTTGTCAACTTTCCATAGTCGTTGAATCTTGTAGTCTTGCGCCTTTCAGTTTCAAAACCATACCGAACAATGGAAAATGAAACCTGTGACTTATTTTTAGCTGTTCATGCTAACTCATGAGATTTTTCTTCACAAATCATATAAGATAAAGGCTACTTCAGCAGGCTAAATTCGGTCTGATTAACTTAATACAGCAATCAAGACTGGTTCTCTGTGGCTTCGACCTTCTGGACTCAAGTGATCCTCCTGCCTCAGCTTTCTGAGTAGCTAGGACTACAGGTGCACGCCCATACCTGGCTAGTGTTTTTATTTATTTTTTATTTTTTGTAGAGACAAGGTCTCACCATATATTCTCAGCTCACCACAGCCTCAAACTCCTGGGTTCAAGCAATCCTCCTGCCTCAGCCTCTTGAATAGCTGGGACTATAGGCACATGCCACCACATCCAGCTAATTTTCCTTTTTTTCTTTTTTATAGAGGTGGGGTCTCGCTTTATTGCCCAGGTTGGTCTCAAACACCTGGCCTCAAGTGATCCTTCTGCCTTGGCCTCCCAAAGTGCTAGGATTAGCAGTGGGCCACTGCATCCAGCCTGAGCTTTTTTTTTGGGGCGGGGGGGGAGTGTACTATAATACTATCTTCTGAGACCAATTGGAAAACACGTTACAAACCCTCTATCGTGGTGTCTACTTATTAATTCACTGAATCTAAACTATTTATTAAGTATCTGCTTAAGTGACAGCTTAGAATTTGTATTTTAGAAATTGAGAAAGTACGTTGAATCACAAAGCGCAAAATGCTAGAAAGTAAGAAATGTGGCTTCTCTCCTGGCTGCTGGAGTAGATATAACATTTACTCTTTTTGAACCTGATTTTCTTCTCTCTCAAAGAAAGAGTTTAGATGACATTTTATTTTAGTTATTATTATTATTATTATTTTTTGAGTTGGAGTCTCACTCCGTCACCCAGGCTGGAGTGCAGTGTCACACTCATGGCCACCCCAGCCTCGACCCGCTGGGCTCCTACGATCCTTCCACCTCAGCCTTCCAAGTAGCCGGAACTACATACACACGCTATCACACACCTGGCTCATTTCTTGTAGAGATGAGGTCTCGCCAATTTGCCCAGGCTGGTCTCGAACCCGCGGGCTCAGGCAATCCACTCACCTCGGTCTCCCAAAGTGCTGGGATTACAGAGTGAGCCACCGAGCCCTGCCTAAATGACATTTTCTAAAGCATCTTCCCCATTCTTTAATTCTACGAAACACACCCAGAGCCCGAGGACATGTTAAGGTACGTTTTGGTGGCAGCAGTGTTGGTACTGTGAGGCCACTCTTATTTCTGTCTCTCCTTTCCCTGTTCCAGGAGGGACAGGTTTACACAAAGCACTTGCCAGACAACTGTGGCTGTCCTTGGTAAACAAGTGATTAAGTACTTGAAAGACTTCCATGGGGGTTTTCAGCCCCCAGGCCCATTCCTTAACTCTTGGAAAAAGTTCTCTGAGAGACTTCTTGATATGAAGCTGAGGATCCTACTGGTGGTGGTAGGGAAAGGATCCCCAAGATTGGTGCTGGAGTCAAAGTTGTATGCTTAATGGGCCCTTCACTGTACCAGGTAATGCTCCAGGGGCCCTGGGAGATACAAAGATCTTGCAAGAGACAGGCAAGAGACCAGAGTAAAGGCAGATAATTCCATACAACAAAAGTGCGTTTTGTCTTTAGCCCAAAGAAGACTCAACTGAGACTTGTTAAGCTGCTCTAGCAGAATAGGTGCATTGGCGCGGCCCTTCTGAGCTGCAAAGTCATTTATCTGAGAGAAGAGTAAGCAAATATGTTTATTACCGGGTTGCGTTTTGGGATATTTGCTGCTTGGCATGAAGAAAGATAGAAGGAGAGGATTACGCTCTCACGTGAGGTGGATGTTACAGGTCTGTACAAATTCTTTTTTTTTTTTTTTTTTGAGTTGGAGTCTCACTCCGTCGCCCAGACTGGAGTGCAGTGGCCGCTCCCGGCCACCGCAGCCTCGACCTGCTGGGCTCCGGTGATCCTTCCGCCTCAGCCTTCCAAGTAGCTGGAACTACAG
>CAUYQG010073535.1:0-29330 GCA_963574415.1 Tarsius wallacei | reverse complement strand
GATATGTTTACTGCTCACCTGTGAATGTGCAAATACTTTGTGAGTGGGAATGATTAGTTTGTGATATTTTCATAAGCATTACCCTTACTTTGCAAGTGAACATACTAAATGTGGATATATTTAAATTGCCAGATGCAAAAGGACACTACATAATGATAAAAGGTTCAAAAATAAATAAATAAATAAATAACCTGAGGACTAGCATTTGAAATTAAGGACAGAGAGCATTAGAATATGGTGTTTTAAGTGCATGCGTATAAGGAAAGTTTGGATGTATTATAACAGTATTTAGGCAAGCAGGATGACATTACATTTCTATTTTCTTATTAAATAGTGATTTTGTAACAGAAATATAAACAAAGTTTTTGCTACTATTCAAGAGCTTAATTATTCCCTTTTTGTATAGGAAGATTTTCAGTCAATGACTTATGGATTTAAAATGGCTAACAGTGTGACAGATCTTCGCGTTACAGGTAAAATCATTTATAAAGATAATTCACAAGATTTACATTTTGATTTGTTTTCTTTTTAAACTTACTGTTTTTTCTTTCTAGGCATGCTAAAAGACGTGGAGGATGACATGCAAAGAAGAGTTAAGGTATGTATGCTTCTTCTCTTCTTTGGTGTAGAGTTTTGCTACTCTTCTAAATGTCAGGTTAGTTTTAGCTAATTACAAGTAGCTAGTATATGTAGAACCACCCATCTATATGCTTTACCTTTTTTGTAATGAATTTGAAAACTACTAGAGGAGGTTCTGTTAAATTCATGTCATTTTCAAGTACAGTCATCTCAGTATCCTTGGAGCATTGGTTCCAGGACCCCCACAGATACCAACATTCAAGTATACTTAGGCTCTTATATAAAATGCCATTATATTTGCATTTAACCTGTTCACATCCTCCTGTACACGTTAAATCATCTCTAGATTACTTATAATACCTCATACAATGTAAATGTGATGTGAATAGCTGTTAAACTATATTTTTAAAATGTGTCTTATTTTTTATTGTTGTATTGTTTTTGTTTTTGTTTTGTTTTTGCTTTGTAAATATTTTTGATTAGCAGTTGGGGAGATCTGACCTGCAGATATGGAGAGCCCAGTGTACTGAAGGTTTAACCCTCTCAATTCTTTCAGTTTTCTGCTAATGTTTTAGATTTTTGGTATGCTATTTTAAGGATAGAATTTTTCTCCCACTAGAGTTTTAAGTTCCTTAAAGGTAAGAAGTGTCATGTTTGTATCTTTAATAGCTGGTACAGTGTCTGGAACACAATTGATGAGCTTAGTAAATGGTAGTATCCCAAAGGTTGAAAGCACCCTTCAGCTGTGTGACCTTGATGATTTGCTGTTTTGCATAGAGAGTGAAAAGGGAAAAAAGTAAAAAGTTACATTATTGCTGTTTTTTTTTTTTAACACTTGTATAATAGTATGGTTGTCTGAGAAACTTTACATTTTTCTCTTTTTTTCATTTTTACAATTATTCAGAAAATTAGACAGTTAAATGCACACAGTGCCCCACTTTTAGATCAGGGAAATACAGCTTAAAGGAGTTAAATGAACCTGTGTCTGAGTCTTACTTAAGGGCACATGCTTATAAGTGGCAGAACCAGGATTAGAACCCTCATTTTCTTTTACCAGATCCTCCTGTGGTACTGCCTTGGTATTTTTGTTAAGTAAAATTGTCAGCCTTAACATTTGTATTAAGATGTTTTGTGTTTTAGTGTAAAACAGATCAGTATTGATCACTCGACTTTGTGTCTTTATGTTGTGATTTTTGTAAAGGTTACTGTTTTTCTATTAATTTTGAGCATCAAGAGTTTCCATTAATATTCAATCAGTAGAGCCTTTTAAAGGAAAATGTACTATGTCCATATGTTCTTGCTTATGTTATTTCATTGTTTTGCTTTTGCAGTTTCAATATCTGATTCTTTTGCATGAATTTTGTAACTTAATGCCAACATGAATTTTCTGTGTATAGCATTAATAAGAGGAAAATAAGTACTGGACACAGCTTTTTTTTCTCTAACTATTTTTCCTAAAAATTAATACTTGTATATGCTTAGTAAATTAATTTAGTGCTTGACATTGCAATTTGTAATTTAATACTTTTCCAGGTTTGTGTTTGTTTTAATTCACCTTTTTTAAAAATTTTAGAGTACTCGAAGTCGACAAGGAGAAGAAAGAGATCCAGAAGTTGAACTAGAAGTAATTGAACTTATTTTCTGGTAGATAATATCAGAGAAGTCTACCTCTTAATGTTGTAGTTTTATGAACTGCGTTATAATTTATGGAAGCCCTTTTTAAGGTATTTCTTTAAAAATTAGACATTGCAAGGGATTTTATTTCCCTTGTATTTATTTTGATAGAATGATAATACAGCTCTTTCAAATACATGATTTCAAAACTCTTCAATATTCCTGTGAGGTAGGAAGAAAAAATGATCTTTTACAGATGATGCGTCAAAGCTTGGCAAAGCTCAAGAACTTCTACAGTATCAAAAGTTGCTGGACATTTGTTGAGACTCTAAATTTCTGACTGCTTAAAGCACTTTGTAATTAGTTCTTTTTAAAATGCTAATTCAGTTGATTTTTTTGAGTTAGTAGTATAACTTTTGACTTAAAAAATATCAGTCCTGTTGATACAGAAACTTTTATTTCTGTTTCAAAAGAACAGGCTTTGTTTTGTTTTCTGCAGCTCATTTTCAGGCATAGAAAACCTGTAAGTGAAGGAGTGTGTAATGTAGTAAGTTATTAGCATTGAGTTTTAGGATTTAAAATAATATATTTTAAAATGAGGTTCCTTTTATGTCTTCTAACGTCTTGCCCTTTCTTGTTTTTTAGCACCAACAGTGCTTGGCAGTTTTCAGCAGAGTGAAATTTACTCGTGTGTTACTGACAGTGCTTATAGCCTTTACTAAAAAAGAGGTAAGGGCATTTACTATAATTTGGCTATTTTTGTGGTTTTCGGATGGAATACCTTATGGGAGCAGTTCTGAGACTGTTCCCTTGAAATGGCCATCTCAAATATGCACCAGAGTAACCCTGATTATTTTCTTGATGTTGAATGAATTTTATATTTTATTACTTGTTAGTCAATAAAAATAGTAGAAGCTGAAATTGCTTGTAGGTTGTCGTATTTTGTGAATTGAAAAGGAGAAAGTAAAAATGAGAACTTTAGGTAGGCCTATTCTTTCCTTCTGTTACATAATTAACTGTTGAATTTGTATAGAACCAAAGGCAAGCCCTAGATAGTAAATACCTTTACTCCCTTACCTTTAAATTTTTGCATGAATTCAATTACAGATGAATTTGCGAGTAGTTCACAAGTGGTGAGTAGAGATCCAGTCTGTGCCATTGATCTAACTTCTGTAATTCTGTTTTTTCCTGTGTTTTTTTCTCTACCTTGATGAATGACATAGTAGAATTGTTGGAATTATTTTCATTTTCCAGTTGACTGCGTCTCTGGTTTTTATTGTAAAAAAACAGATTTAAAAACTAAACCAGAAATGATTCCTATTGTTTCTAAAAGAATCTACAAGATATAGATGTGAGTAAAAAAACAAAACAAAACAAAACAAAAAAAAACAATTTCTATCCTAACAGGATCTCGACATCCTATATTAAGTGCATAGTTTGTGAAAACCAGTGTCATTACAGCAAGCATTTAATTTCATTATTGTTTATAGGATTTTCCTATTTAATGTATATCTTTCAGTGAAAGAATATGTAAGAATGTTTTTGGTGATTTATTTGCTAGACCAGTGCTGTTGCAGAGGCTCAAAAATTGATGGTTCAAGCAGCAGATCTTCTTTCTGCCATTCATAATTCATTGCATCATGGCATCCAGGCCCAGAACGATACTACAAAAGGAGGTAATTGTTCCTTTTTCTCCTGCCCTTTTTTTTCTTCTTTCCCATACAAAATATACAGTATTTGGTTTGTTCTGAAATTTCATTTAAGTTGTCTTGCCGGGATGTTGGAGTGTTTACTCCAGACTTAGAGCATTTAGGCTCCTTCTCTTTAAATTTATTCTTGTCTGAAAAACAGTACTGTAGAACTCGGCCATTTCCTGTGTCTTACTATTTTAGACACTGATTGTGTACCCTGTCTTATGTTAATGCTGTGATATCAACAGTGAGAGACCATCACCTCCATTGCAGTCTACCCTGACTCCACCACGCAGGCCTAGCTGTTCTCTCTGTGATCTCATGGACTCATACATGCCTCTAGTATAACATTAAAAAAAAAATACCTTGTAATGTAATTGTTGGCCTGTTTGCCTTTCTATGAAATTTTGAGTACTTTTAGGTCAGGCACTGTCTTCTTATTTGTGTTTCTCTATAGTGCTTGGCTTGTTATTTATGAAATATGCCCTAAAATTTTAAAAAAAGTGTACTTTTGTTGTAAAATTTATAATTGGGTAACATTTTAGATAGTTTGCAGCAATTTTGATTATCCTTGAACCCATTAAAATAAGATGATATTTATATTCTTTTTTTTCCTTAACTACTTTGCCAGTCTGGTAGAGATGATATTTATATTTTTTTTAATTAGTATTTCCTAATTGTTAGTCTTGTGCTGGGATTACAGGCTGAGCCACCGAGCTCAGCCTGTTGTTTTTTTAATCAATAAAATATTAATGATGCAAAGCAAGAATCTACTAGATAATTGGCACCTGATGTTTCTTTTTGCCATATCTGACTATTGTGAGCTGTTCTGCTCTATATCTGCAGTCAGGCAAACTCTTTTAGGTGGTTTGAGTTAACTTTGTAATTATCCCTTCATCATAAAGCCATACAAATTTATAATAAAAAAGTTAATGCCTTCCTAATGTCTATTCTAAGAAGAATAATGAGAAAATAATAGTGTAGATTGGTTTTGTTCTCTGGTTGCTTATTTTGCCTTCTGATAATTATTACAACTCCAGCTAGTGACAGAATGACTGTGTAAACCTTGGAATTGCTAAACATTCATGTTAGCATCTTATTGAAAAGTTATATAATCAGTATGAATTGGAAACAGTGACAAGAAGGGAAAAAACAGGAAAAATCAAACTTGATCAAGAAGTACTTGTTGGTGGGTTTACTCAATGATTGGATATAATCTTAATGAAGATGCTTAAGACAAGTGATTTGGAAGGTGATTTTACTAGTGGTACAGTCCACTAGTAAAATAATATTTGACTCTAGAAAAATGGATAGGAAAGCCAGATTTTGGATTCATTTTTATATTAAGTGCTCATTGAAATTGAAGAAGTGGATGCAATTGCTCAGGGTTTGCTGGATTCAGAACCTTGGATTATGTCTCTGTTGAAGGAGCAAAGGAGAAAGAGGATCCAGTGAAGCAGATGTGGCTCTTTTTTTTTTCTGTCTGCTCATGTTGTCTTGTATTTTATAGTTCTTTTTATATGTCATGGAATTGTAGCTCATCCATTAAAATGGTGTTCAAATAAACTCCAGGGAGACTTCTCTGGTTCTGCTTGTCCAAATGTGTTTCTCTCCCAGGTCTGTCAGTTGTTCGTCAGGTCTGGTTTACCCTTTAGATTCTGAGTATCTTTGACAGCTGCTAATGGAAGTAATACTTGTATTTAAATTTATGTTGCCTGAAATTGGTAGATACTTTGGGGAGTATGTTTTCAAATTTGGCGCACACAGTTTTAAAAATAAAAGGTATCTGATTAAAGGTGGCGGGTTGAAGACATGAATTTACCTTCTGAAACCAAAGTGAAACAGTGAAGAAGTGATTTTTTTTTTTTTTTTGAGTTGGAGTCTCACTCTGTCGCCCAGACTGGAGTGCAGTGGCCGCTCCCGGCCACCGCAGCCTCGACCTGCTGGGCTCCGGCGATCCTTCCGCCTCAGCCTTCTGAGTAGCCGGAATTACAGGCATGCGCTACCATTCCCGGCTGATTTTTGATTTATTGTGAAGATGAGGTCTCGCCAAGTTGCCCAGGCGGGCCTCAAACCCATGGGCTCAGGCAATCCACTCACCTCAGCCTCCCAAAGGTGCGGGATTACAGGCTGAGCCACCGAGCCCGGCTCAGAAGTGATTTTTAAAAAATAGGCAAAATCGACAAATAGGAAAAAGACAGGGGAAGGAGACAACAGCATCAAAATTTTAGAAGTTGGAAAATAGAAGGTCATTGTCTTAGCTGTCTCCAAGTAACTGAATCCTTAGGCACTGATAGAGGAAGTCAAAGGCAACCCAGTGTATACTGTGGATCCCCCGAAAGACTCCGTTATTAGTTTACCAGATACCTCTGGAAATGGGCTTGAGAATTTAGCTGAAAACAAGAGAACTGGTTGAAAATCTGTTCAGAAGCAGAGATTTTCTCCCCTCCCCCATTTTGCTGGGTAACTTTTCTGAACCTCAGAATACTAAAAGTTTATTCTTTGGCGTAAGAACAGAGGGATCCCTGACCTGAGGGGACATGAGGCCCAGCTGAAGGCTACGCATTCTGCAAGAGTTAAGTAAGGAAGTTTTGATTCTTAATATTGTGACCTAGTTTCTTCTCCCTGTCTTCCCCTCAGCTTTCAGAACGGTGCAGCCAGGTTCATGTACTCTACTTAAGAGTTTAGAAGATTGTTCTTGGGGAAATCTGACAAGCCCAAGAAGCAGAGAAAAACAGTAGCATAATCTCAACACATTGTCAGCAGTTCTGATAAAATGTCTTGGCTGAAAGGTGGACCTTATTCACAGAGTTGGTTTTTTTTTTGTTTGTTTGAGTCAGAGTCTTGCTCTACCTAGGCTGGAGTGCAGTGGCACACTCATGGCCACCCCATTGAACTGCTGGGCTTAGGCAGTCCTTCTGCCTCAGCCTTCCAGTTAGCCAGAACTATAGGTGTGTGCTACCATGCCCAGCTAGTTTTTTGATGTAGTATAGAGATGAGATCTCGCCAAGTTGCCCAGGCTGTTCTTGAACTCATGGGCTCAGGCAATCTGCTCACTTCGGCCTCCCAAAGTTCAGGGATTACAGGCTTGAACCACTGCGCCCGGCCTCACAGAGCTCTTAATGGGGTTTTTTGGTGCTCCGGTTTCAAATCAGAGTATATAGTTGAGGGTGGAAATCTCTAGCCTGAAAGAAAGAACAAAGTAGGCAAGCAAACAAAATACCTTAAAAGAAATGAGAAAAATCAGCACATGTATTTGACAACAGTAGGATGCTCTATACAAAGGGAAAAAAGGTGAATATGTTCTTTGAGATTAAAACTATGAGAGAAGAAATGAGAAAAGTAAATAAGTTTAGAACACAAAGTTGCGGAAGTCTTAAAGTAGAGCTAAAAATGAAAAGATGAAAAACAAGGAGAAAAAAGATAAAGGTCTACTGTGTAATAAGAACAAATAAATGAGAGAAAGCATAAACTAACAAAAGTTATTCCAGAAATAGAGCTCAGAAAATAAAAATAACAACAAATAAAAGAATCTTTAAGAAAATTTTCTGTAGTCAAGCCATACAAGTACCTAGGTTGAAGACCAATAAAAAGCTGCCCAGCACAACTGGGATAAAAATTGACCTATATCATGGCATATCATTATGAAAGTTTGGAATAATGTCAACAAACGGAAGATCCTAAGAGATTTGAAAGAAACAAAAATAGCCACACACACAGAATCAAGATAGAAGAATGTTGCTGTACTTCTCTGCAGTAGTTCTCTGCAGTATATTCTCAAAATAAAAACAAAGTTGAAGTGGCAATACTTCTGATTCAAAACTTACACAGAGCTATAGCAATCAAGACAGTGTGGTACTGGATAAACATAGACTTCGATCAGTGGACTAGAAAAGGATTTAGAGTCAGGAAATGAACCCTCATATTAATGCTGTTTGACAAGGACATTAAGACAATTTAATGGAGAAGGAAAAGTTCCAAAAGGTCCCGAGACAACTGGATATTCACATGCAAAAGAATAAAGTTGGGTTGGGCATGGTAGCTCATGCCTATAATTCTAGCACTTTGGGAGGCCAAGGCGAGTGGATTGCCTGAGCCCGTATGTTCGAGACCAGCCCAGGCAACTTGGCGAGACCTCATCTCTACAATAAAGTAAAAAACTAGCTGGGCGTGGTAGCATGTGCCTGTAGTTCCAGCTACTTGGAAGGCTGAGGCAGAAGGATCACCTGAGCCCAGCAGGTCGAGGCTGCGGTGACCGTGAGCATGCCACTGCTCACAGTGAGACTCTTGACTCAAAAAATAAAATAAAGTTGGACACTTCTCACCTCCCCTACAGCTCATATGCAAAAGTCAATTAAAAATGCATCAATGCCTTAAATATAAGAACTGAAACCATAAAACTCTTAAAACAAGCATTAATCTTACATTTCATTTAAGAAAAATAACAATGAAAAATAGGCAAAGCATCTGAACAGACATTTCTCCAAATAAGGTATGCAAATGGCCAATAAGTTCCCTTATTAGCTGTCAGGGAAATGCAAATCAAACTGAAAGGATATCGCAACCCACCCATTAGATGGCTTTTATAAAAAAGACAGATGATAACAAGTGTTGGCAAGGATGTGGAGAAGCTGTAACCATCATACACTGCTGGTTGAAATGGGAAATGAAGCAGCCCATTTGGAAAACTGTCTGGTCATGTCTCAAATGTTAAACATGAAGTTATCAAACAACCCAGCAATTCCAATCCTAGCTATATAGCCAAAAGAAATGAAGACATATATCCACACAAAAAGTCATACATTAATGCTGATGATAGCATTATTCATAATAGTCTAAAGGTAAAAGTAGCCCAAGTGTCCATTAGTGGATGAATGGATAAATAAGATGGTATATATCTATGCAGTGGAATAGTATTTGACAATAAAAAGCAATGAAGTACTGAAGCACCTTTAAAATGTTATGCTACACATATTGTATGATTTATATAAAATGTCTAGAATCGGCAGATTCATAGAGATGGAAAGTAGATCAGTGGTCGCTTAGGATTGGGTTTAGGAATAGTGTGAGAGGAGGTAGGAGAGTGATTGCTGAAATGTAAAGAGTTTGTTCCTGGGGTGATGAAAATGTTCTACATTTGATTTTGGTGATGGTTTCACAACTCTTTGAATATATTTTAAAAAACATTGAATTGTATACTCTCTAAAACCAACTGAAAACTCTAAGGAATATGAGAAATAGAATTCTTCCAGTGTTTAAAAAAAAATAGTGAACACTTATAACCCAAATCAAAATAGAAGAGCTAGCCGGGTGTGGTGGCTCAGGCCTATAATCCCAGCACTTTGGGAGGCGGAGGCGAGAGGATTGCCTGAGTCTGCAGGTTCAAGACCAGCCTGGGCAACATGGTGAGACCTCATCTCTAAAATAAATCAAAAAATTAACTGGGTGTGGTAGTGTGCATCTGTAACTCCGGCTACTTGGAAAGCTGAGACAGAAGGATCGCCTGAGCCCAGCAGGTCGAGGCTGCGGTGTTTTGAGACTCCCAACTCAAAAAAAGAAAAAGAAAAAAAAAAGGGGCTGCTCAATATAGGGTCAGGAGTGGGACTCAGGAGAACATTAAGAATGGATACCTAGATTTTCCTGGTGTAAACAAAAGTAAGACCCGCAAAGGGCAATGTTCTCCAAAGTAGTTGGTATAACTTGAAAGAATCAGGGGTTATTTTGGAATAATCACAAGTGTGGGGTACTCAAACTTACCTATATGATGAATACCTTGGGGAGGCAAAGGAGATGAGACTTTAGCAGAAAACATGCAAATGTGCTCCCTTTGTTTCTGTTGCAAAATAGAGGAAATGCTGTAGATGTGTTAGTAGTCTGGTAACTGATAGTCTTCATCAGTGAAAGAAGACAGAGGCACAAAACACATCATATGTAGCTTAACTGCAAGTCAGTGAGGCCTCCTGCTAGTCTAGAGTACTATTCTAACATGTCACCCAGAAAACTGTTTCAGGAAGCTCTCTTTCAGTGATGTCATCATCAAAAAAGAAACTGCACAGTATTTACACACAAATGGTCCAAGAAAATGAGCAAAAACCAAGAAAAACAAAAGGCAGATAGCCAGAAACATTTTTCTACAAAAATTCAGATAATTTATTAAAACATAAAGACCTCTGTAGAATAAGAACAGAAAGCAGAACTATTTGGAGTAAAGGAAGAAATAATGAATAGCAAAAGAGGAGCAAAAGCGAGCAGGCAGAGTTCAAGCAAACAAAATAAAAATCCTAAAAGTGAAGACCTTACTGAAAAATAACAAAAGCATTTTAGGCATTGCTAAAAAGCTGTAAAGGACTTGGAGGTCAGGGTTCAGGAAAAAACTAAGCAAAATGGAAGTGAACAAAGGAAATCTGAAGTAATACTGGGAAAGTTATAGCCAAAGAAGACTCACTATACTTGTAATTGGTGTCCTTTAAGACATAAACCATAAATGGAACAGAAAAAGATGTTTAAAACTTACACATTTCTAGAAAGAGGAAACCAGAATTAAATCTATGGGTGTAATTTAAGGGTGTAATGTGTTCCAGGGAAAACCGATAAAGAATTATTAATAGTAAGATATAGCTTAGTAAATTAAGTTCTAAACCAACAATTATGTTGACTTTGGAGTTGTTCATATCAACATAGGAAGTAGTGGAACAAATCTTTAATGACCTCAGATAAAGAACTGTGACCCATCCCAGCTGTCTTATATGTAGACCAAAAAAATTTTTTTTTTGAGTTGGAGTCTCACTTTGTTGCCCAGGCTGGAGTACAGTGGCACACTCATGGCCACCACAGCCTCGACCTGCTGGATTAAGGTGATCCTCCACCTAAGCCGGAAGTAGCTGGAACTGTAGGCATGTGCCACCATACCTGACTAATTTTTTGATGTATTGTAGAGACAAGGCCTCACCATGTTGCTCAGGCTGGTCTCAAACCCCTGGGCTCAGGCAGTCCTCTCACCTCCACCTCCCTAAGTGCTGGGATTACAGGTGGGAGCCACCATGCCTGGTAACAAATATTTTTAAACTAGCAAGAACTTGGAATATTTTTCCCAGAGGAGAAAGACTGAAATTAAGAATGAAATTTAGCTTACTGAGACATAGCTGGAAAAGCTGTGGCTGAACGACAGACAGTGAGTATTCTGTTTCAATGAAGTAACAGTTAAAACAGCAGTGGGGGTTGATTTTACTATACATAACATAAGTGTCAAGAACCTAGATGATACAGAAGTTACTAACAGAAGTCAAGAAGTAAAGGGAGAGACTGCTTTCTTTTATATTGCAGAGATCTGAAGATACTGGTTAGAGTTGATGAATGTATTATAGTTGTATTTCAGTATACAAGGGTAACCAATGATGGAGAGAGGGAAGAGTTTCCAAGTTTGGTGCTTGTCACAGTCCATTTTGTGTTGCTATAACAGAATACCTGAGATGATACTTTATTTGCAAAAGGGTTTATTTAGCTCACAGTTCTGCAGGTTAGGAAGTTCAAGATTCATGGTATTGGCTTCTGGTGAGGGACACATGCTGGGTCAGAAACAGCAAAGAAGGTTAAAGCAGGTATGTGGGTAAGGAGGGACCATATGTGAGGAGAAGCCTCCCTTTACAACAGCATCTTGTCACGGGAACTAATCCAGTCTCAAGAGAGTGAGAACTCATTTGCCACTTTACTGCTCTGCTGCAAGAAGATATTAATCTGTTTCAGAGATCTGCCCCCTGACCCAAACATCCCACTAGGCCACATCTCCCAACACTGCTCCATTGACAATTAAAGTTTCACTTGACTTTTGGCAGGTACTAGCCATATTCAAATTACAGTGGTGGTCAAGGGGAAGTGGAAGGTGGTCTTTAACATTATCGTTGTTTATTGTGGGTAAAAAGATTAATAAATGCCTGTCTGAAGAAATAGAACTTTAGAGATAGTAACAAAATTGTAGATATAAAATTAAGACTTCTCAATTATCAGAAAGAAAATACACCAAAGGAAACTGTATCAGTGAAAGATAAAAGTATTACAAAGGGAAGCACATGATTCCTGTTAAGTGGTAACAAAACTAAGATCTGATTTTTGCTCTTCTTTTCCTCTATTGAAAAAATTTGCTCCTAAAGCCATGAGGTGGGCCTGAGCAAGATGAGCGTGTGCTCTAGAGCAGGACTATGGAGCCTGGTTTGGGGAGGATGGTGTCCATGTGAGAGCTCGGGTGGCTTGATATGCTGTCGCCTCTTGAGTAAGGGGTTTCCTTGTAGCAGGGTGTGGCCTGGAACGGGCCGTTAAAGTGGGATATGGAAGTGTCTGTGTAGAATGGTAGTGGAATGAACAGGGTATCTGTGAAGAGATGCGCCTAGAGCAGGGCTTTGGAGCAAAATGCCTTGAGGGTGTCGCCATGACTAGATTCACTACTTCCCAAGTGAGGTGAGAAAGGTCTTTGCACAGGAGGGCATCTGAGCTTGGAGTGCCTGGGCCTCAGCAAGGCCAAGAGGGTGACCAAGTGGGAGCAACCTGGTACTGTGTCAGGATCCTAAGTGGGATGAGGAGGATGTGGTGCAGGGTTTTGGAGCCTGAACACAGGGAGAAGAGGGAGGAATGGGGAGTGGAAGCCCAGGCAGGGCAAGGAGAAGATGCTCATGTTAGCAGGGCCTGGCATAAGATGTTGGAACCCAAGGTAGATTCATGGAGGTAGTTCTGTGCAGGGTTGTTGGAGGCCAAACCGGGTAAGGCAGGTGTCTGTGCACTGGGGTGATGTGGTTCAGAACCTAAGCATGTTGGAAAGGATATCCTTGTGGAAGGATGCCCAGGTATAGGGTATCATCACAAGCGTGGAGTGAAGAGACTGGCAGTCCACAGGGACAAGATGGTATGCGATGTCAGAGCCTGAGTAGAAAGAGCAAGGTGGCCTTATTTAGGGAGTTGAAGCCTCAGCAGATTGAGGAAAGACTTCTTTGTAGATAGGTGGCCTGGCTTGGGGTATCAGAGTTTAGGGAGGTGAGAAGAGCATCTCTGGGGGAGCAGTCTGCCAGATGACATGGAGGTCATGGTGACCTGCCTTGTCAGTGATAGGAGATTGTAGTGGGCTGAGTGATGGCCCCAGAGCTCTCAGGGTCCAAATGCTCAGAACCTTATAAATATTCCTTTATTTGGGGAAAGAGTCTTTACAGATGTGATTAAGTTAAGGATCCTGTGATGAGGGGGTCATCTTGGGTTATCTTGGTGGATCCAAATATTATTATAAGTGTTCTTCTAGAAGACTTGAATGAAGATTAGACACACACAGAAAAGGAGAAGGGAGGGCAGAGGGAGAGAGTGGCATGATGCAGCTATCAGAGAAGGAATGCCAATAGCCAGGAGATGTTGGACGAGGCAAGAGACTCTCTCCCAGAGCCTCTGGACAGTGCTGACACCTTGATTTCAGGCCAGAGAAACTTGTTGAATGTCTGTGAGAGAAAGAAAATGTTTGTTGTTTTAATCCACTCGATCTGTGGTGTTTTGTCACAGCCCCTCAAGAAACTAATACAGAGATCGATTGCATTTAGGGGAATTAGTCAGATATATAAATGAATTGAGAATTATAGGATGCTAAGTTTCTCAAAATTGGGGTACTGAGTTATACTAATTTCTGGAAAGGGAGACAACTAGATTGAACTCTCTGGTATTAGATGAAATCAAAGGTATGGATATAAACTCAAAATTTCTAAAGTATATAGATTGACATAGATGTAAATGGAGATGTAGATATGTATGTATGTAAACACATGTATATCCCTATGTCTGCATATACTGTCTAGCTCTAGGCAGCCCCGGAGCAGTGATACTCCAATAGAAGTGAGCAGTCTAGCATCCACATCTTATTTCCTGAAGACTGTTGTTCACTAAAAGGAACTAGGGCATCTTGGCGAACTGGCTGATGTCAGACCTGGGCCAGGGAAGGAATAAGATCAACCTGGACTTATGCCAGAAGTGAGTAAACACTCGAAGAATGATAGGAGCATGTCAGACTGACAGCTTGAACAAGGTGCTCACATGGCCCAAATTAGAAAAAACTTGAGTATCAGACTAAGTAATGACAGAGCGTAACTGTCAAATAAAAGAGGAAGCCATTATTCCACACTGATATAAATAAATAAATGGGCCAGGTGTGTTGGCTCACACCTGTAATCTCTGCATTTTTGGTGGCTAAGGTGGAAGGATTGCTTGAGACCAGGAGTTCAAGACCAGCCAGGGCAACATAATGACCTGTCTCTACAAAAAATTTAAAAATTATTACAGGTGTAGGGGCATGCACCTGTAGTCCTTGCTATGGAGGCTGAGGTGAGAGAATCACTTGAGCATAGGAGTTTGAGGCTGCAGTGAGCTATGATCACACCACTGTACTTCAGCCTGGGCAACAGAGCAAGACACTGTCTCTAAAAAATAATAATAAATAAATGAATGAATGGACAATTTGATGATGAGCATTTTATGTTAGTATCCCCCAAAGCCCTGCAAAATTTAATTACAAAGTGAAGAGGCCTGTCGGGCACCATATTAATCAAGTGATCAAAGGTAACATCACCAGTAGTAAGTGAAATAATCACTTTGCTGATAGGATGCATTGAAAATATAACACCGCTTCTGTGATGTTCCAAAGATTTATAATCTGAATCTGATCATGAGGAAACAAGACAAACTCATATTGCACTCCAGCCTGGGCGATGGAGTGAGACTCCAACTCAAAAAAAAAAAAAAAGGAAATTAAATGGAACTTGTGATTCTGACATGCTTATGAAGAACAGTTTGTGAAATTTGAGTGAAGTGTGAGGTGATAGTGTTTGGTAAATGTTAGTTTCCTAATTCTGATGGTTATATTGTGGTTATGTAAGAGTATGTTTTTGTAGAAATAGCACTCTAAATGTATATGGGAGTGATTTGGTATCGGGCGCACTTGTGACTTTGCCTTAAAGTTGGAGATTCTTTTGTTTCAAAAGAAAAATTTACCTTAAAGCAAAAATCCACGTCAGTAATAAGTTGATATTTTTGATATGTGAATGGACAAATTATGGTATTCCACACAAGGAAATATTTTTCAGCAGAAGAAAGGAATGAAGTACTGATAAATGCAACACATAATGGATAAATCTGGGAAACATGTTTAGCAAAAGAAGTCAGATATGAGTACAAATTGTCTGATTTCTTTTGTTTAAAAGTAGGAAGACTGATCTGTGGAGACAGATGTTGCTGAGCATGGAGTGATTGACTGGAAAGGGGCAAGAGAAACCTTTTGAGGTGGCAGAAATGTTCTTTCTGTTGGTCATGGTAGTTATGGGTTGTACGCGTTTTTCAGACCATTGAACTGTACATGTAATGTCTGCATTGTATTATGTCAGTTATGCCTCAGTAAAATTAGAAAAGGGATATAAACAACCTCACGTGGTAAAGACTTAGTGGACATTTTTTAAGAGAGAAACTGATGATCACAAATCGACAGGAAACTTGCTTTTCATTGTGTATCCTTTTGTGTATGTGAAACTTTCTTTTATTAAACTCAGTGGTAAGATGAAACTTTTTGCTTATCGTTTGCATGTATTCCCTATTCAAAAGTACATGCCTAGATATACAGATTTGCATAATGTTACACCCTGGGTGATTCTCATCAGTGATTAGGATAGACTGTTTATTGAGGCCTTAACAGTTGTGGCTAAATATCATTTATAACATTTTAAAAATTGTAAAATATATTTAATGTCAAATTTGGCCAGTGTAGCCATTTTAAGTGTACAACTCACTAGAATTAAGTACTTACACATTGTTGTACAGCTATCACCACTATCCATCTCTAGGACTTTTTCGAATGTTCCCAAACTGAAATTCTGTGCCCATCAAACACAAACTCCACATTCCCTCCCTCCACATCCCCTGGCAACTGCTATCCTACTTTCTGTCCCTATGAATTTGGCTATTCCAGGTACTTCATATTAATGAGGTACATTAATATATACTAGTATTCGCCATTTTGGGTTTGGCTGTTTCACTTAGCATAATGTTACAGCTTTTATAAAAGGAAATCAGGTAGCCAAGAAGTGCAGAATATCATAACCAAATATCGGCAGCTTCTTCACTGTTTTCCAGAATTTCTTCCAACTTCAGGCAGCCAGAACTTATTATTTTAATAAGCCTAACTATATATTGCCTATGTAACTTGTGAGAAATGTGCTGAATAAAAATTACACAATGTCTCTATCATCTAATTTACTTTTGAATAACTTACTTTGCTCAGTAAAACCAAAACACGTTGTTACTATAAATATTTTATTCAGAGGGGAGGGAAAGGTGAAGAGAAGTTGGTTAATGGGAGCAAAAATGCAGTTAGATAGAAGGAATAAATATTATTCGATAGTACAATAGGGAGACGACAGTTAACAGTAATTTGCAATATATTTCAAATATACTAAATATAAAAATAGCAGAGAAGAACGGGAATGTTCCAACATAAAGAAAAGATAAATGTTTGAGGTTGTAGGTATCCTGATTACCCTGATTTGATCATTATACTTTGTGTGCATGTTTCAAAATATCACATATACCCCCAAAATATGAACAACTTTAACATTTTGATGAAAAAAAAAGACTTTAACCAGTGATCATGTGCTGTATAATTCTTTCCTGCTATTAGTACTGAAGACTATTGATGTAACAAATTAACTCAGTACTTAAACCAGTGTGTCATAATGTTTTGAAAATATTAGTTTATTATTTGATTTAGTGTGAGGGGAACGTAATCTTATTTGGTGTTCTTGTTCTAAGTGACTTTTGGGATTTTTAATATATATTACATATATATACATCTGTATGTATATACCTATAGACTTATAAAGTCAGAAGGAATCCTAGACATTGTCTTGTCTGATTCATACCCAGTTCAATTCAGGAAAACGTTATTGAGTTCATGCTAGGTAGAAAGTGGTGTGAATTGTATTCTTTTCTGAGCTCATTTAGTAAGGGGCATCAGAGCTTGTTCAAGTTTTTTTAATATAAGACAGTCTGAGATAAATAATATAGAGATATGAAGTATGAAGGGGGACCCCCCCCAAAAAAAATCAGAATTATTTTTTGGAGGGCAGGCGCCTTGTAGTGCACTCAGAATTTGTTCCTTCAGATCAAATGGTCAATGAAAGTCTTTATCTGGAAGTTTTGAGGAGGTTTTGTCACGGTTTGTGAAAGAAACGTTCCCAGTTGTGGCAAACAGGTGACTGGTTCTTCCACCATGACAACACACCTGCCCACATCACACTGAGTGTTCAGCAGTTTTCAACCAAAAGCGACTTGACCCCTGTGTCCCACCTCCATATTCGCCCACTCTCTCCCTGAGTGACTTTTTTGTTTCCCCGGAAGAGAAAAATCCTCAAAGGGAAACATTTTGCTTATGTGGAAGAGGTGAAACAAAAAACAGCAGAAACACTAAAGGCATCAAAATTGACAAATTCAGAAACTGTTTTGAGCAGCGGAAAAAGCATTTACATGGGTGTATTGCATTAAAAAGAGAGTACGTTGAAGGTGACTGAAGTTTAAATGTGTACAAATAAATTATTTGTTTATTTATTTTTATTTTTTATTTTTTGAGTTCTAGTGTCACTTTGTCGCCCAGGCTGGAGTGCAGTGACACTCTCACGGCTACTGCAGCCTTGACCTGCTGGGCTCAGGTGATCCTTCCACTTCAGCCTTCCAAGTAGCTGGTGAATAAATAATGTTTAATAAATAAATTGGGTTTTTTTGGCTCCCCCTTCATACCATAGGAAAATGATAGAGCCATTTATTCTGGGAGGATATTGGGTCTGATAAACATTCTTTTTACTTTTTATAGTTTTTCTCGCCTTGAAACCAAATGCAAACTCCTGCCTCCCTTTAACCTTCTACTCCTCAACTACAGCCTATATTCTGAATAACTGCTTTGATCTTTTCATATATTTTGCTTCTTACCCTCTTTCCTGGTCAATCAAGTTATATTGTCCTCACTAGAATGGTTGGATGGTTCCTAAGTTTCTATGTGCGGGATTCAACAGTTGAAATTTAAAAATAACTATCAGCAACCCCTTTGACCATTAACCATTAACATAAACAGTGTCCCGAAAAATGTAGGAAAAATTTTAAATGTACATGGAGGATGGAGAGGAACATATAAATCACTTCTAAGTTGATGCGTAGAAACTTTGTTTCTAATCTATTTATATGTATTTATTTTAACTTCTTGGCCGGGCTCGGTGGCTCAGCCTGTAATCCCGCACTTTGGGAGGCCGAGGTGAGTGGATTGCCTGAGCCCGCGGGTTCGAGACCCGCCTGGGCAACTTGGCGAGACCTCATCTCTACAATAAATCAAAAATTAGCCGGGCATGGTAGCACGTGCCTGTAGTTCCAGCTACTTGGAAGGCTGCGGCGGAAGGATCGCCGGAGCCCAGCAGGTCAAGGCTGCGGTGGCCGGGAGCGGCCACTGCACTCCAGTCTGGGCGACAGAGTGAGACTCCAACTCAAAAAAAAATAAATTAAAAATAAAATTTAAAAAATATATGTTTTAACTTCTTGAGTTTGCAGAAGTTAGGACTTGGAAAATTACAGCTCCTTTAGAAAAAAAGAAAAGGAACCATGTTCCCTGTCCTCTAGACTTTTGATGTATTTTGAAAACTTTGTCCTGACTAATAATTTGACCTTTGAATGACTAACTTCTCATCATTTAGGTCTTTCCTTAGACCTCACTTCTAGGAAATCTTACCTCTAATTTTTCCATGATTAAGTGTTCCTATTACCTCCTGGGTGTATCCACACTGAATTATTATTGCTTATTGTGTTTGTCTAGGCCAGTACTTCTCAGCAAGGCCTTCCAGGGACACTTGGCAATGTCTAGGTGCATATTTGGTTTTCATAAAAAGTGGGGGTACTACTGGCATCTGGTGAGAAGAGATCAGGGATGTCCTGCAACAGTGTGAGGACAGCTGAATTAGTTTCAGAAGCTAATATTTTATTTTGTACTTCTAAGTTTGTATAAAAATGAAGGTAGTACAAAACATATTGCATCTGTTGTCCATTTCCCATTAATATTTACTTCTTTCCATGCTAATATGAATTTTCATGAGTAGCTGTTATCCATGTACTTTTCTGCTTGTGGCGTAAGGCATAAAAATGTGTGTATAAAGAATAAGAATACTCCAGAAGAATAATTTTAGATACATGTTAGAATGCATTGAGGGAAAATAAGGGTAATGTACTATTGAAGTATCTGACTTCTGTGCATTTATTATCAAAGCCCAAAATGTATTCAGGTTGGTATGGTAAAGAAACATCTTATAGCATTGGCACTACTGCTTTTACTTTAGTTCTAAATGAAGTGTTATGAGTCAGAAATTCAAACTATTTTATTATAGTGAGAGCAGACTTTCATTTTATTTTCTGCATGCTTTCTATCTAATCATTCAGCACGCATGGATCCGGTTCCTGTTATGAGCCAGGTCTTTAGGCATTTGGGGAATGAGCCAGTTCTTGCTTCCAAGCGAGCTCAGAAAGAGAGGCAAGTGACATGACCACACACAGACTTTGCAGTAGTGTGTGTACAAAGTACTACAGGAGGACCAAGGAGGAGAGGGCACTCAAGCTGTGTCAAGTCTACCAGGCTAAGAATAAGGGACTGACTTTTTTTTTTTAATTGGAGTCTTACTTTGTCACCCAGGCTGGAGGGCAGTGGCACACTTCTGGCCACCGCAGCCTCAACTTGCTGGGCTCCGGTGATCCTTCTGCCTCAGCCTTCAAAGTAGCTGGAACTACAGGCATGTACCACACGCCTGGCTAATTTTGGGGTTTATTGTAGAGGTCTCGCCAAGTTGCCCAAGCTAAGCTGGTCTTGAACCTGTGGGCTCAGGCAATCCTCTTACCTCGCCCTCCCAAAGTGCTGGGATTATAGGCATGAGCCACATGGCGCCTGGCCTAGGGCTCGGTTTTATAGGTAGAGAAAATAGTTTGTGTAAAAGTTAAGCTGCATAAAATAGATATTTGTAAGTCACTCCTTGTTTATAGCTTCCAGTGCTTAAGAAATAGGGAATGTTAAAAGATCATTTTCAGGAAAAGGTAACAGCATGACTCATACAGATGTAAAAATGAAAAACTCATTTGCTGAGATGTTATAACCAGTTCAAATGAAAATTTTTATACAGCACAAGTTTATATAAAGTAATGGAATGTCGATTGTAAATGGAAATCAAGCTGTTTTTTTCCCATAGAGTGAGAAAGAAGTCAGTGAATTTCTACTAGACAGGATGGAATTTGCATGTCTGTCAGTTACCTACAGAACATAAACTTGTAAAATAGCTTCCATAAAATTAATATGACAGTGTGTACTCTTCATTGGAGTACCAAATTATTTTCTGTGGGAGTCGCAGAAAATTGTAAAGCACCTTCCAGTGTTCTCAAAGAATCTGTACTGTATGTAATAGGGAGTCAAGAAAATTTTTGTATTAGGAGAATTAAACCAAGTTGTATTTTAGATAAAAACAATTGAGGTGACAGTGTATACAATTAATTTAACAAGGAAGCAACCAGTGCAGTTATGCTATTGCAGTGACAGTAAGAGTGAAGTTGGAGGGAGCAATTCAGTGAACATTAGGAATCAGAATCCTTAAGACTTAAAGTACATGAGACGTGAGAAGAGACAAGGTTTCTGACTTCAGCAATTGTAAGGAGAGTGGATCCTTTTACAGACAAAAGGAATATAAGAGGAGAAGCAATATTAGAGTAAAGATAAAGATAGTTTTTGGACATGTGCCTTTTGAAATGATGTGACATATCAAGGTGAAAATGTTCATTTGTAGTTAGAAATCATAAGGCTGGTACTAAGAGGAAAAATTGTAGGCTAAGGATTTTAGTCTGGAATCATTAGTTAAATTGGAACTTATATTACATTAAGTAACATCAGCTAGCTACTTAGGGATAACTTAATACAAAGGCCAAGAACTCTGGAGAACATCTTTATTTGCATGTCCTGAAGAACAATTATGGTGTATATCTCAGGGGTTTTATGATTTGGTTGCCAGTCTTGCTTTTAATTCTTAATAGTGACACCTCTTTAGCTTTAATTATATCTTTCATTGATAATTGAAGCTATATTTTTTCTTAAGTTGTAGCCTGTTTATAGATCAGCAGGAGAACTTTGAATATAAAATTCTTAGTCACATCTGACATCAGGGATATATTAGATTTTAGATTTCAGGTTGAGAAAGACTTGGTTCAAGTCTATGTGCTAGTGTGAGAAGTGAAATCACACAGAGAATGAGAAAGACGAACTCAACCCTAGGCCTCTTGTAATATTTTCTTTAAAATATTGTGGATTTCTGTAGTTATCATACCAAATGCATTCTGGATTCATTGGATGCTGAGGGCTGTGCTACTCTGCTGAATAATATGGATTATTATATAGCTAAGTTTGAATTGATTTTACTGTTCATTAGTTGAGAGGAAGAGACACCTGCATTATTTGTATTCCCATTTTGCCTTTCTTCACAATCTCATTGTTAATGTAGCATTTCCTCCTTTTTGAGAGACTGTATTGACCCTGTTTTATTCCATTCTTGTCTTGGAGTTTATTTTGAGGTAGAAACCCCCCTCCATTACCACTACCAGCACCGTTTAGGTAGGAAGTACAATTTTAGGTTAATTCTGCTTAGTTTTTTAAAAATGTGTATGTAGATATATTAATTATAAATTATAACATCTGTTTAGAGGATTTTGTGATTAGAATTTGGACAGGGTTTTTATAACTGGCATTTTAAAAATATTTGGTAGCATTTAGAGTTTAAAATTCAGAGAAACTTTGAACATCTTTTTTCTTTTTAGATCATCCAATTATGATGGGCTTTGAACCCCTTGTGAACCAGAGATTACTTCCACCTACCTTTCCTCGATATGCAAAAATTATTAAAAGGGAAGAAATGGTCAATTATTTTGCGAGATTGATAGATAGAATAAAAACTGTCTGTGAGGTTGTGAATTTAACAAATTTACATTGTATCCTGGTAAGTACATATCTCTGTTATGGAATATAGCTTTGGTTTTTAAAATTTGATGCATAGTAATTATACATATACACTTTATACATATTTATGGGGTGACTGGTTTAATAACAAAATAGTTTATCACTTTTTGGACACTGGCTATCTTAAATAGTCCTGTTTACCTCTTTTCTGTGATAGCTAGAGGATTATATGTACAAATATTCTATTTATTTCTCATAATGATTTTACATTATCCACTTTAGAGATTAAGAAGCTGAAATTAAGAGAGGTTAGATAATTCATCCAAATTCTAAGAATGGGGATTGAACTCTGGATTTTTCTTTTTATATAAGTATACATATGTATGTGTGTATATATATTCATATATACATACACACTAATCTCTTATTGTGGACATCTTTTTTCATGTCAACAAATACACATTTCTACATTATTTTAATGGATGCGTGGTATTCCATTATAAGCATATATTATAGATTTTTTTCAGTTCATTCATATTAAACTACATTTAGGTCATTTTTAGTGTTTCGCTGTTGTAAACAATACTAAGATGAATGCATTTGTAAGTTAATCTTTATAGCATATGCTTCCTTCCCCCTTGAGATAAAATTATAAAGATGAAGTTGCTGGGTGAAGGAGTATGCACAGTTTTAAACCACCATATTTTGGATTCTTCTTTTTTATGGGTGAAAATACAGAAAAACAGGTCTCATTTTGGAAATATTAAAATATTGATTAATGAAGCTTTTTGTCTATTTTTTATTTTTATTTTTTGAGTTGGAGTCTTGTCTTACTCCATCGCCTAGGCTAGAGTGCAGTGGCATGCTCACGGCCACCCCAGGGTCAACCAGCTGGGCTCCGACGATTCTTCTGCCTCAGCCTTCCAGGTAGCTGGAACCACAGGCATGCACTACCATGCCCAGCTAATTTTTTGATTTATTGTAGAGACAAGGTCTCGCCAAGTTGCTCGGGCTGGTCTTGAACCCGCGGGCTCAGGCAGTCCACTTGCCTTGGCCTCCCAAAATGCTGGGATTATAGGCTGAGCCACTGAGTCTGGCTGAATGAAGCTTTTTAATGGTAAGGTTATAGTGGCATAAGGTTAGTAGGAAGGTAGAAAATATGCAAAATAATATATTTGTTATTAGGACATAAGTGTACTAATGTGTGTTGCATAATTGTGCACAGAAAGGCATTAGGCTGTTGTTATCTTGCATGCTGAGGTATATAATTGCTAGCCCCATGTCATTTTCCCTGTGAAGTCTTCCTTTTTGGTTGTAGGTTGCCACTGTACCTGTGTTTCTTGAGATCATAGAGTATCTAATTTATATTTCTAGCGTTTAGCAGCAGTCTTTGGGATATAGTTGATCATCAATAAAGATTTGTGGTTTTATGATCTTTCTTGTAATGTTTTTATCTTCCCTTCCATTAATTCTTTGTCATTAAAGCTCAGCTTAAGTCTTTATTCCTTAGTGAAGCTTTCGCTGATTATGCCTTTATTACCTTCTATTGCATTTGCTTTCTATTTAGAGGTTTGCTCTTAGTTCATCATAATTTATGGAATTTTAAAGGTAGACTGGATCATAGACATAAGCGCATTTATTTTACAAATTTTGCAGCTAAATAAACTAAGGATTAAAGGACTTGTAAATAAATTAGATAACTGTGGTAGCATATCTGGAATTAGAAATTTTCTTATTTTCTGCCAGATCAAGTTTTCTGATTCTAATTGTTACATGGATGTATATTTGTGTTCACCAGATTAATTGTAAGGTTTAAGTGTAAAGTAATATGCTTTTAATGTGTATTGTTGCTTCACCAAGTCTGTTCTTCTATTCTTGGTAAACAAATGGACTTTTAAAAAAAAAAAAGAATGAAAGAGGCGGCAGGGCTGACTTGGGTCTTGATAAGCTCTTGATATTGAAGGCTAGGTTGTCTGCCTTGTGCCAGTCATTGTCACCAAGCCCTCTAAGGAGTCCGTGGCCCATTCTTCCAGGAGAATGAGTAGGATTTTGATAAAGAAAAAGTAGGAGAAAGGACTTTTCTAGGAGTATGGACAAAGTGATCGCAGACTGTCAGGTTACTAAGAATGGTTTTCTAAGTATAACAGTGGCTGCATGTTGAATTATGAATTGAGAAGCTGGATGAATTGGTATGGGTAGTTAAAGTGGAGGAAATATTATAAAAACCCACATTGCTTAACTATGATTGAATTGTGGAACTGTTGTGTGTTCTTGAGCAGGGAAGTGAAATGATGCAAATGGAAGTGGTTCTTGTGTTGGAAGCTAGTGCAGAAATGCAGGTGAAGGGAGATGAGAACCTCGGACCAGGAGCTTGGCTGCCAAATGTGGAAGGATCACATCAACCTAGAATAATTATTCTTATACATTTCTGTCTTATCATTATGTTACGTGAGAATTGAGCAAATAGCAGGTAGTTAACACAAATTACTATAATTAATACTGTTACCTAGATAAGCTAAATTTTTGGTTTTCCTTATATTTAAGTCTCTAATACCCATAATCACAATATTAGTGGTATCGCCTAATAGTTAGTTTTTATCATTACTCATACACATTAAAACAGTAATTATAGATCAGCTTCAGTCCATCATTGTACTTTGCATTCTTCTTTCTACTCTGTCTCATATTACGAGAAGCATCCTAGAGCAGCAAAGTAACTCTTAATGTTTTCCTCGGCTCCAGACAGGGTCTTCCTGGTCCGAGGTTCTTTTCTGGCCGAAGGTTAGGGATTGGCATATCAGAGGAATGACTGCATAATAGCATACCATAATAGAAGGGAGCTGGGAACCAGGCCTGGACTGCTGCTACTGGATATGAAGAGGGCATTGTAAGAGAAGAGTCTGGATCCCTGGAAGACTTGGGACAGAAGATTTGGTAGTAGACGCCAAAAGTAGGAAAAGATTAAAGTTACGAGGGTGTAAGGGTCCACATGTTCTCGTGGATCTGCATAAGAAGTCTGTTACTATTAGGATAAAGTGCCAAATTATAAAGAGTGCTTACACTTATGTAAGATAAAGTTAACATCCCAGTAAATTGGGAGAGGACATAAATTACCAGTTCATGCATATTTAAAAAGAAACATGAAACATGGCCTTACTAATAATTCAATGCAATTTATAACAACTAGATTGAAAACTATAGTAATATTTAACATTGATAAAGATGAGTAGTCATTCTCCTGGACTCCTGTGGCTATATCTCAAAAGTCTTAAAATGTGTTTTCCCTGATCTAGCAGTTCCTCTTCTAGAGATTTAGCATAAAGTCATCTGAGATATGTGCAAAGATGCACTAAAAATGTGTTTGTTCCATCATTGATTGTAATCCTGAGAAACTAGAAAAAGATTAAATACCTAATGGTGACACTATCCATTCTATGGTATATGTAGAATGCATGTCATAAAGCCATTGTAAAGGATATTTTACAAAAATATTGACATGAGAAATGTTTATGAATACCAGATTATGTTTAATAATATATATCCAGTTGCACATTGTTACACATACAAAAGAAAACATTATCAGAGATGGAGACAAGTTCAGTTTAAAAAAAGATTGGAATAACAAGTACCAAAATGTTAATTCTGACCATTTTTAGGATGGCAAAATGCTAGGTGATAGTTTATTCTTTGCATTTTTCTGCATTTTCAACATTTTTGGCATTTTGCACATATGGAAAAAAAACATAATGGCAAGAAGGAGGTGAGAGAAATTAGTGAAGAGAAACTTGCAATTTAGGAGCCCAGAATATGATAATTTTGACAGTTATAGAGCAATTAGGAAGGATACTTAGTTTAGATGCAGTAAATAATGGACTTCATAGAATGTATTCTGTCAGAGATAGGTACTGTAATAGCAATGAGAAGTGCAGAAGTGGAGTACAAAGGAAGCTGTGATAAGTGAGTATGCATCCATCCATCAATTCAGATATCTTTGGGTGCTTTCTTGGTGCTAGGGCTAGTATACCTTGATGAGTAAAAGCAGATCATCTAAGTTGTTTTAGGGCTTGCAGTCTAGGGTGAGAGAGAAATTGATCAAATAATCATAAAAATGATTATAGAATTATAAACTAAAATAAGTGGTATGGAGGAAAGGAACTGGAACATATATGTAATGAAAGAACTGACCTAGATGATCAAGGAAGGCTTTTCTTGTAAAAGTAAAGCCAAGGTCTGAAAATCATGTAGATATTAATTAGAATGATAAGGGTGAGGTTTTAGGCAAAGGAATCTGAATGTGCTTCATTGTGGTGGGAAAGAACATGACACAATTCAAAAACTGAAAGGCAGTAGAATGGAGATACAGAGTTACGGAGAGGTGTAGAGTTTGATGAGGTGAGAAAGGCTGTTCAAGCAAGGCCATTTAAGCCACATTAAGGATTTTGGTCTTTATCGTAGAGCAAAGGAAAACCACTAGAGTTTTCATCTGGATTAGTGTGCGTTGGATAGTGACATAACTGGATGACAGTTTGCCAAGATAATGTGGCTACATTGTAGAGAAAAGATTAGAAGGGAATCAGAGTAAACACAGACAAATGAAGAAACCATTACTATAGTCCAAGGGAGAGATAGTGGTAACTTGGATTAGAGGCTAGCAGGCACATGATATGAGATTGTCATCGAGCTATGTGAGAGCTAAAATTTTGATAGAATATTGGTGATTAATTAAATGCGGAGCAGGAGAAAGCTCTCAGGAAGGTAACCAGGTTTCTGACTTGGAGGTCTAGATGTACTCTGATGATGTTCACTGAAGTGGGGAAATTCTCAAAGACCAGATATAAGGGTCTTTGAAGTTGAGCTTGAGATGCCTTTGAAATATTTAAGCAGAGATACTGAGTAGGTATTGGCTATATGAACAGAGTTTAGAATTCTGTGTTAGAAATATAATTTTGAAATTAGTACAGGTGGTAATTAAAACGAGCAATAAAATTGTGAGGAAGAAAGTATATATACCGAGGGAAAAGGGTAGTCTAAAACTCAACTTTGGACCTATAAGACAGACTGAGAAGTGACCAAAGAGGAGGAAAGTCGAAGGAAGTCAGATGCTGCTGAGAAGTCAAATGAAAGAGATGCATAAGGTCTGAAACAAGTGTCCATTGGATTTAGTGATGGGAAACAATGGTGACAGTAGCAGAGAGCCAGGTTAGCATGTGAAGATGGGCAAGAGTTGAGAAAGAAGAGATAGTGGGTGCAGCCAGCTCCTTTGGAGAGAACGCAGAAGTTGAGCGAGAAATGTGGGAGCACATACACGCTTTTCTTCTTCATTTTAAAGATGGGAGACACTTGCCTATTTAAATGTAAGCAGACACAAAGAAAGAGAATTTTAATATGTAGGAGAGTGGATGATGGATAATTGACGGTGTGTTATGTTCCTGAAAAAGCTGGAGTCCTTAGTAAAAGTGGAAGAATTTCATTGTTGAAGAAGACAAGGAAAGGATTGGTGCAGATGTGCGAACAGTTAGAGGTTGAGTGGCTCAAGCACAGGGATATCTTGTTGGATGGATGACTTTCATTTTCTTTGTGATGTAGACTAGGAAGTAATCTCACTGGGAGTATTCACTTTGAGGAATATGAACAAGGTTTAAGAGTTAATTGGGAAAAAGAGTGATAGATTTTGGCCGAGCAACTGTTTAAACTTGGAGATCATGAGTCTGAAGAATAAGTATAAAAAGAAAAGCAGACAAGGGACATCCATACTTAAAATTGGGTGTGACGGGGAGACACCTCTTATCAACAAGGGTGCCTGAATGAAGCATATTTGTATACCTAACCCTTAACTGTACCCCACAATATCATAATAAAAAATATTGATTATAAAAAAAAGAATGAATACACAATTTTTAATAAATAAATTCAGAGTTTTTAAATGCCCCCCCTTGTATATGATACAAATAAGACATGAATTATCTTTTCCTTATTTCCAGTGTCTTTCTATTTTAACTCATTACTTTCCTCTCTACTTTCATTTCCTGGTTCTATAACCTAAGCATTTTAAGCATCTGGTGCTTTTGTCCAACTATTTGAGACCCTTTGTGAATTGGGATTAAATGTGTTATCTTATATGTTTATTCTATATATGTATATATCATATATATATAATATTTACACATGTTCTGATATGTCATTGTAAGTAGTAGGCAGTACCTCAATAAATGATCATGGATGCTCAAAAAAATAAACAAATAAATAAATAAAATAAAATAAAATTGGGTGTGAAGAAGAAAAACTGATAAAGGAACCAGAATACGTGGTCATAAAGATAGGAAGTGTAGCTGAAAAGTATAGGTTGTTTCCTCTAAAAGAGGAGAGAATTTAAAATACGGTGCTTGACTGTTCAGAATGACGAAGGAAAATCAAGAGTCATGAGCTGATAACCAGAAGGGATAGCAGTTCAAGGAAAAAAAGGAAACCTTTTTTTAAAAAAGTCTGTGACACACTTGAGTGAGCGCCTTCCTTCCCCACATCCTTCTACTTTCACTCCCCCTCCTTCTTTCTTTCCCTCACTCCCCCTCCATTTTAGGGATATTGTACAATGAAGAGACCAGGAATGTTCCCAAGATTTGCAGTAGTAGTGCTTTTCTTAGATGGCATTGGGGTGGCAGATAAGTTTGTCTTGAATACCAGCTCTGCGTTATTGATGAGTACTGTGCCTTGGAAGTTCCTCAGGCTGCAGTAGAGGGCTCAGTGAGAATGTTGCCTGACTAGGGATGTTTTCCACCATGATAGTTATCTGGGCAGCAACTGTCTTGCTTACCAGGAGAGGTTCCCTATCTTTATTCTCTCACTGCCAGCCTATACCAGTACCATAGGTGTTTCCAAGTCCAGGAAGCTTTGCTAAACAGACTTAAAACCCAAATGTTAAAATTGCATACATTTTCGTTAAACTATAAACTTTAGAAAATGCAGAGAAATATAAAAATGTAACTACTACCCACAATCTGTAGATGTTAGCATTTTGGTGTATTTTCTCATCTTCTTTGCTATCTGTATATAAACTTTTATCTTTTGGTCTTTAGGTCCCTAAAGTCATCAGCAGTCAGTGATATGAATCCACTTGACCTGGTTACTTTGTATTTAACTTCTGTGAAATAGGAACTAAAGTTCTGCCATTATTTAGTAAATTATTATTAATATTATTTTCATGGTATATACATTGAATATTGGTATCCACACAATTCTGTGATTGGTCAGTTTTTTTAAAGTTTTTAGGCTCTAAAATTATTGACTGTCCCTTTGATACAATTTAACAATTTCTGTGGAGATTACTTTTAGCTATTTATCATATTTTAGCTCTGGTATTGTATCATTTCCAGACAGTCTGGTAAAAATTTTACTCTGTATGAAAGCATTTTCAGCTTTGAAAATAT
>CAUYQG010073533.1:0-13179 GCA_963574415.1 Tarsius wallacei | reverse complement strand
TACAATAAATAAAAAATTAGCTGGGTGTGGTAGCGCGTGCCTGTAGTTCCAGCTACTTGGAAGGCTGAGGCGGAAGGATCGCCAGAGCCCAGCAGGTCGAGGTTGCGGTGGCTGGGAGCGGCCACTGCACTCCAGTCTGGGTGACAGAGTAAGACTCCAACTTAAAAAAAAAAAAAAGAAAGCAGAATTAATCAAGTAGAAGAAAGACTCTCAGAGCTTGAAAACAAAAACATGGAATCAACCTGATCTGTAACAAACATAGAAAGAAAATTCAGAAAGAAAGCCTCCAAGAGATATGCAATTATATCAAGAGACGGAACCTACACCTGACTGGTATCCCAGAAGAAGAAAGGGAAAGGGAGAATGCCTTGGAGCAAGTATTTCAGGAGATTATATAAGAAAATGTTCCCCATCTCACCAGAGATATGACCATCCAAATACAAGAGTTACAGAGAACCCCTGCAAGACATCAAATGAGAAGACCAACTGCTAAACACAGAGTGATTCACCTATATAATGTAGGTACAAAAGAAAAAATCCTAAAGGCAGCAAGAGAGAAAAGTCAGACTACCTACTGGGGAAAACCAATTAGAAGGAACTGGAGTCCAATATTCAAAGTCCTCAAAGATACACAATTTCATTGAAGAATTTCCTACCCAGGAAAGTTCAACTTCAACAGTGATGAAGAATTTAAATCCTTCCCAGATATACAACTGAAATGTCACACATCTTTCAGACAACAGTGGAATAAAAATAAATATAAACACCAACAAAATTCCCCCCAAGCTCACAAAGGCATGGACACTAAATAGCATAATGCTGAATGATTACTGGGTCAAAATAGAAATCAAAACAGAAATTAAAAGATTCCTGGAAACAAATGAAAATGAAGAAACAACTTGCCTAAACCCCTGGGAAGCCATGAAAGTAGTTCTAAGAGAGGAATTTATATCCCTATGAACACACATTAAGAAAATGAAAATATCACAAGTTAACAGCCTAACAAACCACCTAAAGGAGCTGGAAAGACAAGACCACCAAAACCCTAACTTTAGCATAAGAATCCTGATCACCAAAGTAATAGCCCAAATATGGGACATAGAAGACAAAAATATCATAGAAAGCATCACAACAAAAAAAAAGTTGATTCTTTGAAAGAATAAACAAGACTGATGGACCCCCCCCAGCCAGATTGACAAAGAAAAAGAGAGAAAAAGCCCAAATAAACACAATCAGAAATGCAAAAGATCAAATCAAAACTAACCCTGAAGAAATATAAAAGATTATCAGAGATTACTATGCACACCTGTATGGAAACAAATTTGGTAACCTAAAAGATATGGAGAACTTTCTGACATCACACAACCTCCCAAAGTTGAAACAAGAAGACATTGAGACACTAAATAGTCCAATAACAACCTAGGAAGTTGACTCCATCATAAGAACACTACCTTACAGAAAAAAACCCCTGGATCAGTTGGCTTTCAAGCAGAATTCTACAAAACATACAAGGAGGAGCTGATACCAATGCTACTGAAAGTATTCCAGGTGATTGAGAAAGATGGAATTCTCCTCAAATCATTTTATGAAGTTAACATCACAATGACACCCAAATCGGGTAAAAATCCAACAAAGAGAAGTACAGGCCTATATCCCTAATAAACATACATGCAAAAATTCTCAACAAGATTCAAGCAAATCAGATCCAACAACACATCTCAAAAATCATCCACCATGACCAAGTAGGCTTCATCCCCTGGATGCAAGGCTGGTTCAATATCCACAAGACTGTTAATGTAATTAAATACATCAACAGATGTAAAAACAAGAACCACATGATTGATAAAAGTCAGCATCCTTTCTTGAAAAAAACCCTTGAACACCTAGGCATAGAAGGAACATACCTCAAAATAGTAAGCGTCATCTATGATAAACCCACAGCCAGAATATTGCTAAATGGACAGAAACTGGAAGCATTTCCTCTAAAATCTGGAACAAGACAAGGCCATCCACTCTCACCCCTCCTATTGAACACTGTGTTGGAAGTCCTAACAATAGCAATGAGACAAGAGAAGGAAATAAGAGGTATCCAAATAAGAAAAGAGGAAGTTAAGGTATCCCTCTTTGCTGATGATATAATCCTATACCTTCAAAACCCAAGAGAATCTATCAAAAACCTCCTTGCACTGATAAAGGACTTTGGCAAAGTCAGTATACAAAATAAATGTGCAAAAGACAATTGCATTCTTATACACCAACAACAAACAGGCAGAGAACCATATAAAAAGCGCAATCCCATTCACAATAGCCATACAAAAAAGTGAAATACCTCGGCACCTTCCTAACCAGAGAAGTGAAAGACCTTTACAATGAAAATTACAAAACATTGCTCAAAGAAATCCAAGAAGACACAAATGGAAAAACATTCCATGTTCATGGATAGGAAGAATCAACACTGTTAAGATGTCCATCCTACTCAAGGCAATCTGCAGATTCAATGCAATACTCATTAAGTTACCAACATCATTCTTCTCAGACCTGGAAAAGACAATACAGAAATTCCCATGAAATCATAAATGACCATGAATAGCCAAAACAATCCTAAGCAAAAGAAACAAAGTGGGAGGTTTCACACCTCCAGACTTTAAAGTTTACTATAAGGTTACAATAATCAAAACAGCCGGGTATTGGTACAAGAACAGGCATATGGACCAATGGAACAGGACAAAAATTCTGGAAGCAAAACCTCAATTCCTCAACCAACTCATCTTCAACGAAGCTCCACCAACAACCACTAAGGAGAGGAGAACCTATTCAATAAATGGTGCTGGGACAACTGGCTGACCACATACAGAAAAATGAAACAGGGGACCTGCTACAATACACAAAAATCAACTCTAAATGAGTCAAAGACCTAAATGTAAAACCTCAAACTATAAGACTCTTAGAAAACACTGGAGGCAGCCTTACAGAAATTGGAGTAGGCAACCAATTCCTGATCAAAACCCCAAATGTCCATGCCATAAGAGATAAGATAGACAAGTGGGATCTCATTAAACTGAAAAGTTTCTGCTAAGCGAAAGAAACAATCAAGAGAGTGGGGAGACAGTCCACAGAATGGGAAAAAATATTTGTCAACTGTATATTGGACAAAGGCCTAACCTCCAAGATCTACAAGGAACTCAAACATGCTGAAAGGAAAAAAACATACAGCCCCATTAAAAAGTGGGCAAAAGACATGAATAGACACTTCTCAAAAGAAGATATACAGGCAGCTAGCAGACACGAAAAAGTGCTCTCAGCCTCACTAATCACCAGAAAAATGCAAATCACAACCACATTGAGTTACCACCTAACCCCAGTAGGAATGGCCATCATTAACACAACAAACAAAAACAATGCAACAAACAGCAAGGATGTGATGAAATTGAATGCTTCTGCACTGCTTGTAGGAATGCAAACTAGTTCAACCTCTATGGAAAACAGTGTGGCGATTTCTAAAAGAACTAGAAATTGACCTTCCATGTAACCCAGCACTCCCCCTGCTGGAAATATACCAAAGCATTCCTCAAAAAAGATACTTACACATGCATGTTTATTTTTATTTTTTATTTTTTTGAGTTGGAGTCTCACTTCGTCACCCCGACTAGACTGCAGTGGCATGCTCCCGGACACCGCAGCCTCGACTGACTTGCTGGGCTCTGGCGATCCTTCCGCCTCAGCCTTCCAAGTAGCTGGAACTACAGGTGAACGCTACCACACCCGCCTGATTTTTGATTTATTGTAGAGATGAGGTCTTGCCAACTGGCCCGGGTGGGTCTCGAATCCGCGGGCTCAGGCAATACACTCACCTCAGCCTCCCAAAGGGCTAGGATTACAGACTGAGACACTGAGCCTGGCCTCATGCATGTTTATTGCAGCACTATTCACAATAGCAAAAACATGAAGCCAATCATGCTGTCCATTGAAACTGGACTGGATAAAAAAAAATGTGGTCCACATATACAATGGAATATTACACAGCCATAAAGAAGGACAAACATATGGACTTCTCAGCAACTTGGATAGATTTAGGGTCAATAATACCCCGTGATCTATCACAGAAACAAAGAACAAAGTACCACATGTTCTCACTCATAAGTGGACCCTGAGCATTTGCCATAATACTATAAGAAAGGAATTGGTACTAGTGGGATGCTGCCGGGTTGGGTTGTGGGGGAGGGGGGGGGACACAATATCAATAAGGATACCTGATTTCAAACCAGGCAAAGTGGGGATCAAAGAGAATCCCAAACTTTACCGGTATGATGTCCACTTGTATACCTAATCCTGAATTGTACCCTACATCTTTAAAACAGAATGCATTAAAAGAAGATAACTTCAGAAGAAATGACATCAACAATTAGCCCACACCAGTCAATTCTGCAATGCTGACACTGGCATCAGAGCATTCTACAATAAAGAGATGAAAGAGTCAATGCACTTCTACAGACATTAGTTAAGGCAAACACTGTATTTGGGCACCTTTATTAGGTATCATCAGTGAGGTGTTAGTAAACGTGTCAGCATGTCCCCATCCATAACACCAAAAATATTAGAAATGTTCCTGTAGTGGGCTGGATCTGGAGAGAAGAAACTGAGAGATGCTTGCTGCATGTCAGTCAAGAGTGCAAATCTGCATAGCTTGAATGAGAAAAAACCTGGGGACCCCAGAGTTAACTGTCAGTCTTTTAATGAGTGCTGACATATCAACACAGCAAGTAAGTTTGTAGCCATTCAAACAGTGTGTTTACAATTTGATCACTCTTTGCCATTCCTTTTTGTTTCTCTAGCCTGGATGACAGCAATTTGGAGGCTTTTCAACCAAATCTACCTTAATGGTCAGGCATGGAAGGGTCTAGAAATCTGAATTGCAGGAAATTAATATTCTACTATAAAAATGTTTCAGTTTTTTATTTCAAAAAATTCTAAAATGCTTATATTTGAAATACTAGGTAATGTAAATTATATTTGGATTCTAAAATATTTAGTTCAGATTATATCTTTACTTTTATTGAAGATTTAATAAGTATATTCTATGTTACAAAAATATAATAAGTTCAGATTCTATACCTGTGGTTTAAATGAGGGTTTATTGTAGTAAAAACTTGTGTCACCATCTGTAGAAACATGATACTATCTAGTACACTGCAAATTTTAATCTTTGCTTTGTAGAAAAGGTAATGGGGGTGGGTGTAAGCAATCCATGAGTGTTACAATACACCAATGACTGTATTATGCATTGCATTTGAATTATGCTTTTCATGACTCACAATAACAATGCAAGTAATGTTATATTCATTTTATAATAGAAGATCAGGAGAGGTTAAATAACTAGCCCAAGATGATACAGTTAGTTTAACTGGTGAAGACTGATTAAACACTAGATTTCTCTAAATCCAAAGCTTGGGCTGTTTTCTCTATATCAAAACTGGCTGATGCCCTTTAGTCACTGCCGATGAAGGAATTTACAAGAGATTTTTGTAAACATAGTAAGTAAAGGCATGCATGAGTTTTGAGATTGGCTAGAAGGGAATTCTTGATACATGGAAAATTAATAAACCTCTCTAATCCTCAACTTGTACTTTGTATGAATGGAATATAAGTACTTCACAGAGTTACTTTGAAACTCGGTGAAGTCATTTGAGCTATGTGTTCAACCTTTTTCAGCACATCAAAATCAGCATCAATAAATGATATTAATAATGAAGAAGATAATGACCCACCTGACTACCTGAAGACAACATGCATAGTGGGAAAATGCTTTTCTTTTCTGATCTGAATTGACCTAGTCATTTTTCACTGCTAAATAGCTATATCTTCCACTTATGACTCCTAATTCCCAAACTCTAGTGAACATTCTTTCTTAGAAGGGCCTCTACCAAGTATACTCTAAATCTGCTTGAACCTATGTAAGGCTCTTCCTATTCAGAGACACCCATCAAGCCTTGACTACCAGATAAGGACAGAACTGTTTCTTGTTATGCCGTCTGCACCAAATATAGCTCATGGAGGTCCTGGAATTCAGCTACTTCATCTTTCTTAGAAGAGGTAAAATCTCCTCCCTATCCTTAGCCTCCTATACTGTGAGTCAACTTCCTCAGAGAAGCTACATTCTCCTTTATCTGGAGATATGGTGAATCTACAGCCTAATACATTGTAGTGGGCATTAGGTTCATGTACAAGACAACAGCATTAATGTTAGAGAGCTAGTGCTCTTGGACTTTCTTCACCTTCTATTGACTAAAAAAGGATGTTGACTCTGCCAGTTAAGTTGGAATTCAATCTACATCTCCATTAAAACAAAAAGTGCTTTTGTCTTTGCCCAGTTCCTATTTTAAAGTACTCTTGCTGCACAGTTGGGAAAAAACGGGAAAGAGATAGATAGATAGAAGCCTAATAGTAAGAGTGACTTTTTCAGGAAATTGATGAGAAGCACTTAGTGCCTACAGTGAACATTGAGGGAAAGGGGAAAGAGGTTTATATAAGAAGTGTTGCTTGGGGCTGATGGGGACACAATTATAGTTCAAATTACAATATACTTTATGAAATGGAAATAAAATACAACCCTTTAAAAATTACGTTTGGCTCATAAACTGTACTTCTTATTGAGATATCTTTTCTGTGAGCTGTGGCACCAATCAGTATTATATAGTTTAGAAACCTTATGTTTCACACTATCTTCACCAAAAGAAAAGACAGTTGAGCTGTTTTCCCTAGCAAAATAGAGTATCAATTTACCATGTAGAGTCAATTCCTTCTTTTAACTGACAAACTAAAGACTTTGCATACAATGTCAGTAGCAAGATGAATGAAAAAAGTTGACTTTCCTTGGCTAAGTAAATATGTTCTCTAAGAACAAAATCTTAGTAGTAGTTGGTTTAAAATGTAGATAATTGTGTATAAGTTTTGAAATTGTTTTGTCTCTTCTGAACAGTAACTTTTACAGCCAATTATATGATAAGTGTAAATATTAAAATAGTTATACTATATTAATGGTTAAAATTACTTTGCCTGATAAAAATCCTTGCTAGTTAATGAGCACGTTTATATTAGACGTGATATTTTATAGTTTCAGAATGTCAGATTGGTGATTTGGAGTTATGACAGTAGATATATGTCAATAAAAGATTCCATTCATTAAAGAAAAGTGTACTCATGCTACTTTATATAGCAAAAGTTTAAATTTTTCTCCTTTTCTTTTCTTCTCCCTTCCCTTTCTTTCCTTTCCTCTTCTGCTCTTCTTCCATCCCTCTGTCCTTCCTTCCTTCCTTTTTTCCCTGTCCTAGATTTTTCAGGTTGTTATAACAAAATACCTTAGAATGGGTACTTTATAAGCAGCAGAAATTTATTTCTTATAGTTTCGGAGGCCAGGAAGTTTAAGAACTAGCCACCAACGGATTTGGTGTCTGATGAGGGCTCACTCTCTGTTTCAAAGAGGGTGACTTAGTGACACTAATCCAATTGAACCCTCATAACCTAAACACTTCCCAAAGGCTCTGTCTCTTAATACTACTCTATCGGAGGTTATGCTTCCACATATGAATTTGGGGGAACATAAACATTCAGACTATAGCAATGTCCTTCTTCCTGCCTTTTCTTCTATCATTCTCTCTTCTTTTCCCCTTTTTTCTTTCTTTTCTTTTTCTTCATTTCTTCCTTAAAACTTCAAGCAATAGAAGCCAGCATGGCAATTACAGAAAGCAGTATACGTCTGCATGAATCCAATATCAATTTTCCCTTGCATTTATCCTGGTTAAGGACAATGGCCTTTATAGACTAGACCAGTATGAAAGATACTGTAAGAGAATGTAAATGAAGACACAGGGAATGTGTGTGCATGTGGGAGTGTGTGCTTTTATGCACACAGAGTCAATTCACAGCAACCAATTAGAAATGAGGTGCATCTACCCCAAATTAAACTTGCTGTAATAGTTTTCATTGACAAAGAAATTATAAATGTAAAATCATATTTTGAAATTAAGTCCCTCACCTCAGTTTCTGTTAGTGCAATGCGGGTTTTCTTTTCCCTTCTTTTCAATTTTTTCTTTGTTTTTTCCACGTTTCTTCTAACATGATCTTTCTTCTCAAGTATACTATTAAGTGCCTAGAAGACATTCAGATATTAAGATGTGCAGCATTTATAGCCAGATATTCTTGTTTAGACCAAATAGTACCTCAGTGAGTATTTTAATAATAACAGTATTTATTTTGGTAAATAAAGGGAAAGAACTACCACATATGAATTACAGATGCATACTAAGATATCCAAAAGTCCCTATATGTATTACCCAAGAATATCTAAATCTAATGAATTTTAGTTAAATGAGAAAAACTAATAAGCTTACATAGAAATTATATAATTTCTTCATAATCTTTAGAATATTTCAACCAAGCTGGGCTTGGTGGCTCAGCCTGTAATCCCAGCACCTTGGGAGGCAGGGGTGAGTGGATTGCCTGAGCCCGTGGGTCCGAGACCTGCCTGGGCAACTTGGCGAGACCTCATCTCTTCAATAAATCAAAAATTAGCTGGGTGTGGTAGCGGTAGCGTACGCCTGTAGTTCCAGCTACTTGGAAAGCTGAGGCGGAAGGATCGCTGGAGCCCAGTAGGTCGAGGCTGCGGTGGCCAGGAATGGCCACTGCACTCCAGTCTGGGTGACGGAGTGAGACTCTAACTCAAAAAAAAAAAAAAAAATTCAACCAAAATTAATTACTCCAAATACAAATTGTTAGCAATCATTACCAAAAAGTGTAAAGAAATTTATTCTTTTCTAGAGTTTGTGCTAAATTATTAGTTCTTATAATTCACCATTAAAATATAATAAAAGCAAAAATGATTACTGAACTACAAGAAGATATAAAACCGTGGTTGTTAAAAAATAAGGGGAAAAGATTTCATTGATCTTTTCTGAAATTCATTATCATACTCAGATAATTACAAGGAGGTTTTTTTGATGCAATTAATAAACTTCCATCATTAATGTAACAGGGAACCATTATCAAAATCATTTATCCCAATGTTAGGTGTTTGTACTGGGTATACATTCATTACATAAGCATTACAATAGCTCTTAAAGGGAGTGCTACTCAGAATTTGTTGGCTCCATCTTCACGATCTTGTCCTAGCTGCCCATGCATTTAAGCTCAAGTTTTCTCTATCCTTTGATACAAGTAAACTCCCTCTTACATATCTCACAGGGAGGTTTTGAAGCTCAAAATAAACCTTTATAATAGAAATACTTTATAAATAACTATTTTCCAAAATGAATACATTTTAATAATTATTTGATGCTAAAAATATAAAGTGACAATATCATTTGCAAAGGAAAAAAAAACTGTTGCTAAAAATGACCCAAATAAATACATGTACTTCCTTCCTGCAGGGAAGGACAAGAATGTATAACTCTTGCCACGCCCTCTAGTTCTCCAGAAGAGTAATGACAGGATGAATACATGTTTTTCTACTGATGTTTTTTAGGGGAAGGATAAATAATATCAGTTACTGCCATAAACATGTAGTTTTGAAAATATTTTATCAGCATTTGCTGTTTCACGCTAGCTGCCTAAACGCATCCAAAATCTGCCATGAAAACGTCAAGATGCCTTTATACTTTGTATTCAAGTATACATAACCTCAGTATTTTGTTAAGAAGCAGTGAAGACTTTGAATTAAGTTTAGCACAGTGGGCAATCTAACCGGAGAAGTCACTACTCACCCTTTTTAAAAACTGCTTTCCCAAATACACGCTAAGATAGACTATGGAGTCCTAGACATTAGCATTAATTGTTTTGCTACACAGCTCACTGTAGAGCAATTGTGTGGTCCTCAAATTGTTACTTAGTTTTGTCCATGCTTTTTCTATGTGAAATCGTAATTTTCCAAATAATAATGTAAAATCACGTGCATAATTTGCCAACCGAAATATTCCTAAACATTTAACTAATATTCTAGATTAATTACATGCTTACATCAGAGTGTTCTTTGTGGATAGTTCTGATTCTTTTAGCACGTTCTTCTAGTTGACGCAGAGGTTCTTGCATTTCTGCCAGTGCTATGGCATATATTGCTTTCCTTTTCAAAAGCTCCTGCCTATCCTGGATCTGGACTTCATGAATGCCATATAGTCTTTTCTGCCAGCAAAGATTTTAAATAACTCATTCAGTTATTAATTACTTAAACATTTACTGAGCCTCTATTCAGTGCCACACAGTAATCTCTGTTGTCATTTGAAAATCAAATAGCAAGTGCTGCCATAAAAAAACAATGGGTACAAATGTATGTTTAAAGAGCACATAGTTATTATTAGGAGAAATGAGAGCAACATTTGAACAGAATAAAAATCAAACATTCTTAGTAAGTATTGGAAAACGCTAAGGCAGAGAACACACTAATAATCTAGGAATACACATTAAGTCCTACAATCTAAGACCAAATAAACTAATGAACAGGAAGCTAATAACAAAATATTAATAAAACAGACTGAAAATACTATGAAATTAAAAAGGATTTGTGCCCAGAAATAATTAAGATTTTGGTGTTTTCATATATATAGAAACAAAGAAACACTGCTATGATTGACAATGCGAAATTTCCTAACAGAAGAAGTTAAAAAAATATGTGTTTGCTTCAAAGAGAACGAGGTATATAGACAACATGAAATAACACTATCTCAAACTGTTTTGCTTCTTGATTTTATTTTTCTTATGATAGTAATGCTAATTCCAAATATGTTTTATTCCTGAAGGAGAGACATTCTAGAAATATGTCATGGATCAAAAAACTCAACCTAGGTCTCAAAGGATATGTGGGTGACAGATAAAGATTAAAAATTTAAAGGTGATGCTGTTAGTTTACATGCTTTAATTTTAAAATATCTGTATGGAAATATCATAGCGTTTTTTTTTTTTTTCTTCCAGGGTTAAATAAAGAAACCTAAGTGAAAGACACTAAAAGTAAAGAAAACACAACATCATCACAAAGCAGACTAAAGAGTTAGACACTTAGAAATAAGATCCCACTGCCCTTTTACTAGACTGGCAGAAATTCCCATTAAGCCACAAAATGAGATATGTGTATGGGAGGTCAGTTTCTTTATGCATGATCAGACACTGCTAGTTGTACACAGAGGGCAACTGTCATCAGCTAAGGAGAGAAACTGCTGGCTTGCAAACCAAGTAGTGACAAGATGCCTCATTACAAGCAAATTTAAAATGCTAAGTAAAATGCAAATTAAAGGAAGAATAAAATATTGAAATCAAATCTGTATTACCTGAATTATCATTCCAGTAGTCACTTCACCCCGAATGAGTCTTTTCAAGAAATCTTCTCTACCCTACATGTTAGCAAAATTTTTAAATGAGAGTTTTATTCATAGAATATAAAAAATATTTTAAAGGACAATTGCTAAGATAAGATAAACCTGACTTATGTTTCAATGAAGAGTAGAATATTTATTATAATGTATTACATATTTTTATACCCCCATGTTATTTGAAGCAAAGTAATTAAGTGAAACAACTCTGAAATCAACTACAAAATTTCAATTTCATTCAGTTTACAATGTAAGTCCTAAACTTAAAAAAAATCAAAGTAGTGCTTGCTTCGGCAGCACATATACTAAAATTGGAACGATATAGAGAAGATTAGCACGGCCCCTGCGCAAGGATGACACTCAAATTCGTGAAGCGTTCCATATTTTTTGTTGCCCATCGTAGCTAGACTGGATTAAAAAAATGTGGTACATATACACAATGGAATATTATGCAGCCATAAAGAACAACAAATATATGGACTTTGCAGCAACCAGGATGGATTTGGAGTCGATCATGCTCAGTGATTTATCACAGAAACAAAGAACTGAGTTCCATATGTTCTCACTCATAAGATGACCTTGAATAATTATAATGCTATAAGAAAGTGATTGGCAGTAATGGAAAACTGTAGGGGGCGGGGGGAGTGGTGGGACTGGCAGTTGAGGGAAACTGCTAAGGGAGAGAGGGGCATACCTCATCAGCAGCAAGGGTACCTGCATGATCAATGTTTGTATACCTAACCCTGAATTGTACCTCACATCTTTATAATAAATAAATAAATTAAATTAAAAAAAATAAAAATAAAAATAAAAATGAATGAAGAGGGAAAAAAATCAAAGTAATCAGAAAGTTAAAATCAGTCATCAATTTCTCTTAAAAAAAACTTATCAGTTTGTTTTTAATATTACTTTCCAGAATTAACACATTCAGTTTGAAAACAAGGTAGATACAATTCAAGTGTAAAGTTTGCAAAATGTGTAAGGTTTGCAAAATACAATTCAAGTGTAAAGTTTCTAAAAGTTAGTTTCTAAAACAAAAACATGCCTTTAAAATTGGTGTATGTGTTGGGGTGGGGAACAGAAAAATTTTGTCTTTGTTACTGGTAAATCGTCTTGAATTATTCATTATTTGCTTTAAATTATCATATAGGTTTACCATTTGACTCAACAATTCCACTACCTGGTATCTACCCAAAGGAGCATAAAATATTCTTCCAAAAAGACACCTGTATTGATATATTTATCGCAGTACTATTCACAATAGCAAAAACATGGAACCAACCCAGATGCCCACCTACAGTGGACTGGATAATTAAAATGTGGTATATACACACCATGGAATACTATGAAGTCAGAAAAAAGAATGAAATCATTTCCTTTGCAGCTACATAGATGCAACCAAGGGCCCTCTTTCCAAGTGAATTATCACAGAAACAGAAAATTGAATACAATATGATCTCATTTATAAGTGGGAGCTAAACACTGGGCACACATGGGCATAAGGATAAGAACAACATATACTGGGGCTACTAAAGGGAGGATGGAGGGAGGGAGAAAGGTTTGAAAACCCACTCATTGAGGACCACCTGGTGGTAGACTTAATAGAAGCCCAAACCTAACCAGTACACAATATAACTATGTAACACACTTGTACACGTACCTCTTGAATCTAAAATTTTAAAAAAATGAATTAATTAAAAACAGAATTGGAAGTAGTTCATAAAGTTTCTTCTGCCTTAGAATTACATCTTGGAACTCCTGATTTGAGAGTTGAGTTGGCTTGAGTTAAGCTGTCCTCAAGATTCCAAAGCAATGTATAGTTTTGTAA
>CAUYQG010073532.1:0-12253 GCA_963574415.1 Tarsius wallacei | reverse complement strand
TAAGTGGACCTTGAACAATTATACTATAGGAAAGGGATTGGCGGTAGTGGGAAACTGTCAGGGGATGGAAGGTGGGATTGGCAGTTGAGGGAAACTACCAGGGGAGGGAAGGGCATACCTCATCTACAAAGGTACCTGCATCATCAACGTTTGTATATTTAACCCTGAATTGTATACCACGTCTTTATAATAAAAATAATAGTAATAAAATAAAGTCAATTTCTTTCTATCCTGTTCATTGTCACCATTTCTCTTTTGGAAACATGCAGTCATTTGTCTTCCTGTCCCTGCCTTACTTCTGGAAGTCATCCTAGTGTTCTCTCTTTAGCGAGACACTCTTCTGCCTGGATTGTTTTATGTGAGCCTCATAATAACTCTTAGTGCACACCCCTTCCTTGTAGGAACTGACTTTAGAGAGGGCAGATTACAGGAGAAATGTATTTCTTTTTTGTCCATTAACAAAATTTCCTTTAAGTACCTACAGTTATTGAGAAGTCTAAGAAACAGACTCTCATCTAGGGATTCAAGTAAATGCACTGGGTTTAGAAAAATACAAGTGCTTGATTATACTAAAGCTATAAGTAATAAAATATTTTAATCTTTTAAGAAAATTATGAAAAAGATGAAGATTCTTTATCCTTGAGGAGAAACACCAGCATATTGCCAATTGAAGAAGAAGGTAAATACTTAGAACCAAGCTGTTATGCTTGGCATTTTTCTTACTTTTAGAGAAATGATTCTTGCAAATGTGATAGAGCCTCAATGAATATACTGTAAATTGCTAAAAAAAAAGTCTTTCAAATAAGAGATGCCTATAGATTCCTGTTTATGCATGTGACTAATTGCTTTCATAGATTAAAACAGTTCATTTATAGTTGCTTATTTTCTTACTGAGACAGTTCACTCTTTCTTTCATGTTTTATTTTTTTGACCAGAGGCCTATAGACATTAATTGGTTGTATAAATCGTTCTAATTTAATCTCTCTGTTTCTATATAGCCAGCATGTCTTTAGCTTACTGAGTAAGCAATAACAAAATTATAAAACATTTAAAAATAAACACAGGAGAATCTTTAAAATATAAGCTCTTAGGAATGAAAATATCCAATTTTGGGAGGCTTGTTCTCATGTCTCGATTTTTTCAAGAGTTCTAACTTTTCATCAGGAAGTTGGTTTGGAAAGTAATTATACATAGAGATTATAAAATCTTTCTGATAATTCTCTCACTGTAAACCTAGGCCCCATCCAGCTATTAAGTAAATTTAGTGAGGGGTTATTTTAAAATGTAATTTTACCAGAATGTTGTGTGCTGTGTGTTTCCTTTACCTGCCCGGTTGCTTTAGGTACCTGGTAATTTAAACCCACGGAACAAAGTACAAGACCGTTCTCCCTCCCTTCACGTGAATTCTGCCTTTTGCTATGTAATTATACTGAGCCTTTGTTCCCCTTTAGCACTTCTTCGCTTTCATCACTGAAGAATTACATTTTTCTGCTGAAAATTTTGATTTTTTTAATCATCTTAATGGAATGTTTGTGTCTGCAGAAATATTCCAGAAGGGAAATGTGTAGAGTTCATGTGTATTAATAACGGTCTGCCATTTTTACACTGACAGGTGAAGAAATTATGTAGGCCAAAGTGACTATCACGAGTAACAGGAAAGGGTAAAAATGTTTAGAGCATGGAATTTGAGATATTAAATAGGGATGGGGTGAGGGTGGCCTCGAAGGCTCAGAGCCATCTATTTTGCCTTGGTGGAGGCAGCTACCGAGAAGTCAGCATATGTTTGTGGGAGGACACGCGGGGGAGGCTCTAGACTTAGAATTAGGAGTCCCAGAATCTTTTAAAAACAAAATAGAGCACAAACTTCTAAGTGACTAACGCATCTGCCCTAGTGCTTGCCCTCAGACAGAGGATGAGATATCCTCTTCCACGGAAAGTTTACTCATTGTGCAACCTTGGGTAAGTCCTTTTGACTTCTCAATAAGATCAGAGGATCGGGCTGTATGATTTTTTAAAAATATACGCCTGAAGTCTAGTCTTGGGTCAGTTGGAGAGGGTAAGAATGGACGGTTGTACTACTGTAGGTTACCAGCAGCTTACTGATTCCCCACTTTCTCCATTCATAATCTTACCCTGCTTAAATCACTATCTAGCTGTGTGAACACAACAGACTCGGGGAGGGAAGTATGGGAAGAGATGGGACTCTGAATTGATTTTCCTCTTTCTCTCCCAGAATCACCTTCAAAGATTCCTTCTAATCTATGTTCATCCCAGTGTGGTTATTCCCTCTGGACTTAATTAATTAATGTGCTTTTATTATTTTTTGTCGATGCATAATAATTGTGTAGATTTACGGGGCATGGTGTGATATTTCAAAACCTGTGTACAATTTGTAATAATCAAATTCTGGGCAACATATTTAATTTTTCCTTTGTGTTGGGAACATTCAAAATCCATTCCTCTAGCTATTTGAAAACATACGATGAACTGGTCTGATAGCAACAAAATGGCAGCTTGGAAGATCTCTCAGTATCATTCCGCCTACATAAATACAACTAGAAACTAGCAACAAGAATACCCGAGTTCACTAGAACTGAGGGGGGTGGGGGAGGGGGGAGCAGAGATACTTCCTGGGCCCAGGGAATTGAGAGAAGCTGTACTGATAAGATAAATGGTCGTTTTAGACTGAGCTCCTCCTTCCACCAAGCTACCATAATGCCACACAGAGGAAATTTTTCTAGATCCACAGTTTCTGAGATGAGAAGAGGTGACTGTTCCATCTCCCTACCAGTCTGATCATCTTTTCTGGAAGCCCATGTAGGTTCCATTTCATAGGCACCACTGGGAATTGCCAGGAGGGCTAAGCTACCTGGGGTGAATTAGGACAAAGAGTGAGACACTGATCATAGCCACTTGCAGCTATCCTGACTCTCCTCAGCAGAGATGCCATGTTGAAAGAGAATGCCCAGTACCATAGTACTGTGGGGTCACAATCTGTGGGAAGGCCCCATCCCCAGAAAGATTTTATACACAGTTCCAAGTGCTCACATGGAGCCTTCCCTTGGCCTGAGAATAACTAAAGGGTTGGGATTAAGTTTTGGTGTGTGCCTAAGCCTATCCCAGGCTGGGAACCCATGGCTTGCAACAGTATAAATCCAGGACTGTGTTTAACGTTCAGTGCTCACTATAAATCTCTCTCAGACCAGGAAATAATGACAGTGCAGTTAGTTACAGTGCAGTGTTGCAGGTTTCAGTACCAGTGCTCACTACAAGTCCTCCAGAATGGGACGAAACAACAGCTTAACGTTTAAGTTCTGTCACTGAGAAGTGAATGTCTAACACCACCAAAGAGCACCTACAAAAACTAGAAAAGATAGCATCTTCTCAAATGCACAGGCATCAACATAAAGATGGAAGGATTATGAAACCCCAGAGAAATATGACACCACCAAAAGAATTCAACAAAGCTCAAGCAATGGACTCAGAAGAATTGAAGAGCTATGAAATGCTGAATGGAGAATTCAAAATAATCTTCTTAAAAAGGGTCAGGGAATCACAAGAAAATATGGATAGAAAAAGAAATAAAATTAAAAAACATTTAAAAACAAAATTTGGCAGGGAAATAGAAGCAATATAAAAAAATAGAAATCTTAGAAACAAATTATACAGCAAACTTGACCAAACAGGAAAGAGTTAGTGAGCTTGAAGACAGAGTATATGAAATTACAATTGGAGGAGAAAAAGAAAAAAGAACGAAAAAGACCTATGAGAATTAAGGGATACCAGCAAGTGAATTTATATACACATGATAGGAATTCCTGAAGGAGATGAGAGATTAATAGGTCTAGAATGCACATTTAAGAAAATAGTAACTAAAAATTTCACAAATCTGGAAAAGGGCAACACCATCCAAGTACAGGAAGATTAAAGGACACAAAAACTAAATTCAACCAAAGAGGAAATCCCCAAGACACATCATAATTAAGTTACCAAAATCAAAGACAAAAGAATGCTCAAAGCAGAAAAAGAAAAGAGACATATCACATTCAAAGGAGCCCCAATATTGCTTTCAGCGGATCTCTCAGCAGAAGTTCTGCCAGCCAGGAGAGGGATGTTATATTCAAAGAGCTGATGGGACAAAACTACCCATCAAGAATGCTGCACTCAGAAAAACTATCCTTTAAACATGAAGCGAGATAAAGACTTTCCCAGACAAACAAAAGCTGAGGGACTTCAGTAACACCAGACCTGTTTTATAAGAAATGCTAAAGGGAATTCTTCGATTCGAAAGAAAAGGATTCTAACATGTAGCAAGAAAACATCTTAAAGTACTAAACTTACTGGTAAACAAAAGGAAACAGAAGGGTTCACAATACTCTAATACAGTAATTTGGGTAGAAAACTTATGTCTTAAGTATCAACAATATCTACAACAATTGGTTAAGCAATAAATAATATAAAAAGTTGTAAGTAAATTGAAACATCAGTAAGTCAAAATATTGGGGTATTAGAATTTAGAGTTTATTTTTGTTATGTTTCTTTTCTTTGCTATTGAAGTTAAGTTGTTACCAGTCTAAAGTAATCTGTCATTTTATAAGCTATTTTTCTGTTTGCTCATGGTAACAACAAAGCAAAAACGTATTTAAGAACACTGAAAATAAAAATCAGCAAATTAAAACATGCTACCAGAGAAGATAATTTAATCACAAAGAAATACAGTAAGAAAGAGAAAGAGAGAGAGAAGATCTACAAAACAGACAAACAAAACAAAAGTAGAAAACAAATAACAAAATGACAGTAGTAAGCTCTTATCTATCAGTAATGAACTTAAATGTAAATAAATTACATTATTCAATTTAAAGGCACAAAGTGGGTGAATTTAAAAAAAAAGACTCAAGACTTAATTAATGCTATATTCAAAAAATTCACCTCACCTATCAAAACAGACTGAAAGTGAATGGATGGAAAAAGATATTCCATGCAAATAGAAACAAAAATTTAAGAGTACAAGTAGCTATAGTTATATCAGATAAAATAAACTTTAAGTTAAGAACAGTAAAAAAAAAGAAGGCCATTGTATAATGAAAAAAAGGATCAGTCCAATAAAAGGATATGACAATTGTAAATATATAAATTCACCCAACAGCAGAACACACAAATATATCAAACAAATATTAATAGATCTAAACAGAGAGATTTACTACAATGCAATAATAGTAGGGGACTTCAACACCCTATTTCAATCGTTAACTAGATTATCCATACAGAAAATCAACAATAAAACATCAGGCTGAGACTATATTATATACCAATTAGAACTAGCAGACATTTACAGAACATTTCATGAAACAACAGTAGCGTACACATTTTTTCCTAACACATGGAACATTCTTCAATACTATATATTAGGTCACAAACAATTTTTAACAAATTTTGAAAAGTCAAAAGTATATTAAGTATCTTATCTGTTTATAATGGAATAAAACTAGAAATCATTTATAGAAGCAACGTTGAATACTGTACAAATTCATGGAAATTAAACAACATGCTCCTGAACAGTGAATGGATCAATGAAGAAATTGAAAAAGAAATTAAATTTCTTGAGACATATGAAATTAGAACCCAACATAGCTAAACCAGTGGGACACAGCAAAAGCTGTTATAAAGGGGATGTTTATAGCAACAAACGCCTACATCAAAAAAAGAAGACAGACTTCGAATAAACAACCCAATGATGTGCTTCAAGTAACTAGACGAGCAAGAACAAACCAAATCCAAAGAAGCAGAATGATAAGGGCAGAAACAAATGAAATTGAGACCTAAAAAAACAACACAAAAGATTAACAAAATGAAAGGTCTACCTAATCTTCAAATGTTTAGCTAGAGAAACTATTACAGAAAAAGACTTAAATAAATAACATCAGAAATGAAAAAGGAGACATTATAATTGGCACCACAGAAATACAAAGGATCATTTGCAGCAATTATGAACTATTGTTTGTCAACAAACTGGAAAACCTAGAAGAGATGGATTAATTCTAGACACTTAAAAATCTAGCAACATTCCAAAATTGAACCATGAAGAAGTAGAAAACTGGAACAGAACAATAATAAGAAACAGGACTGAATCAGTAGTACAAAGTCTTGTCAAAGAAAATCCCGGGATCTGATGCTTCCCTGCTGAATTCTACCAAACATTTAAAGAAGAAATAATGCCAATTCTACTCAAACTATTAAAAATAAAAAGAAGTGAAGGGAAGAGGTCCAAACTTATTCTGTGAAACCAGCATTACCCTGATTCTAAAACCAGACAAAGACATGACGCAAGCAATGAAAACTACAGGCCTCTGATGAGCATAGATGGAAAAATCCTCAACAAAATACTCACAAATGTTGGCTGGGTATGGTGACTCATGCCTGCAATCCCAGTATTCTGGGAGGCCAAGGCAGGAGGATTGCTTGAGTTCAGAAGTTCAAAATCAGCCTAGGCAATGTAGTGGGACCCCATCTCTACAAAAAATAAAAGAAATAATCTGGCATGGTGGCATGTGCCTGTAGTCCCAGCTACTCGAGAAGCTGAGGCAGAAGGATCACCAGAGCCCAGGAGGACACGGCTATGATGAGGTTGTGTGACAGAGTGGCCCAGACCAAAACAAAAACAAAACAAAACTAGCAAACCAAATTCAACAACACATTAAAAAGGTAATTTTTTTATTTATTTATTTTATTTTTTTATTTTTTTATTTTATTATGCTATTGTGGGGTACAGTTAGGGGTTAGGCATACAAAAATATTTCGTTCAGGTACCCTTGTTGATAAGAGGTGTCTCCCCATCCCCAGATAGATACCCACCACCATTAATCCCATCCCCCTCCCCCTCCCCCCCCCCCAGTTTCCCACCACAGTCAGACATTTTCTTGTGGTAATACGTTGGATGATCAAGGTCTACTATATGAGTGAGAACATGTGATACTTATTTTTTTGTTTTTGTGAGAGGTCACTCAGTATTATGGACTCTAGTTCCATCCAGGTTGCTGCGAAATTCATGATTTCATTCTTCTTTATGGCTGCGTAGTATTCCATCGTGTATATGTACCACATTTTTTTAATCCAGTACTCTTTTGATGGACAGCATGGTTGCTTCCAGGTTCTTGCTATTGTGAACAATGCTGCGATAAACATACGTGTGCAGGTATCTTTCCTATAGAGTGATTTGTGTTCTTCAGGGTATATTCCCAGTAGGGGGGGGGAGGGTGAGGGGGATGGGATTAATGGTGGTGGGTATCTATCTGAGGATGGAGAGACACCTCTTATCAACAAGGGTACCTGAACGAAATATTTTTGTATGCCTAACCCCTAACTGTACCCCACAATAACATAATAAAATAAAATTAAATTAAAAAAAAATAAAATAAATAAATAAATAAATAAAAATGCATGCATAGAATCACATTCCAACGTATTTTTAATTTTATTTATTACATAATATCAAATTTTCTGAAGAAAGCAATTTTTAATTCCATGTTGATGTAAAAGAACTTAGCATAATTTTTTTCCTATTTTAGTATCAGTGTCATTTTATAGTCTTCATAATTCTATCAATTTAGACAATTATTAGATATTTGATTGAATAACTATAAAAATATCAATTATAAATGTGCTAGTTCTTGCAAATGCCAAAACTTATGAAATATACACTTTTACTTTACATCATTATTGATATTTTCTTTTGGATATGCTGTGGAAGATAAGCTAAAGTTTATATAGTAAAGATGTGCAGAACTTTCCTAATTACCTAAATTGTATTTTTGATCACTTTTAAAAATTATTCACTGGATCATTTTTGTTAACTTATTTTTCTATTTTAAATAAAGTTGCTAACATATTTTTCTAATTGAATTATTTAACATATTTTTTATTTAGAAAATTAATACTTTTTTAGAGTTTTATATTTTATATTCTTTTGAAGGTTTTGTGTATACCTTCATTGGTTTATTTTCCAGGACAAGTTTTTTTTTTTTTTTAATTAATCCTCTTTCTTACTTCTTTCATAATTTTGGCATAACATTAAGAACTATATTTAAGTTGTTAGGACTTCTAGAATATGCCATGCTCATGTTTTTGGTTCTATTATATCTCACAGTAAAAAGTTGTATTTCATTCATTAAAATTACTATTTTATGTTTTTTGTAACTTTTATAAATATCTCTTCAATTTAATGACTGGTATATTCAAAAGTTTATTTCCAACACTTTTCTTGTACCTCGTCCTTTCTGTATAATTTGCTTAGCTATGTGAGTTTTAATGTGACCCCTAAATTCTTAAGTTTATATTTTACTGTGGAGTACAAGTCAAGATTAGGTACATAAGTGGTCTAACGTACAGGTGAAGTTTGGGCCTCCCATTGATTCTCACTTTGCCTGGTTTAGGATCTGGTACCCTTATTGATGATATGTGCCCACTTCCTTCACTTGGCAGTGTCCTAGTACTGCCTTTCTTGCAGCATTATGATAAACATTCAGGGTCCACATATGAGTGAGAACATGTGGTACTCAGTTCTTTGTTTCTGTAGTATATCACTGAGTATAATTGACTCTAAATCCATACAAGTTGCTGCAAAGTCCTTAATTTTGTCCTTTTTATGACTGTGTAATATTCCATCATGTGTATGTACCACATTTTTTTTTTATCCAGTCCACTTTCAACAAACAGCAAGTTTGTTTCTGTGTTTTTTGGTATTATGAATAGTGCTGAAATAAACATGCATGCGCAGGTATCTTTTTTGTAGAATAATTTGAGTTCCTCCATGTATATTCCTAGAAGAGGGATTACTGGGTTGTATGGAAGGTCAATTTTCTAGATCTTTTAGAAACTGGCACAACGTTTTCTTCAGAGGATGTACTAATTTAGACTCCCATCAACAGTGTAGAAGCATTCCCTTTTCTCCTCATTTTCTCCAGCATCTGTTGTTTTTTAATTATTGATTATGGCCATCTTGACGGGAGTTAGGTGGTATCTCATTGTGGTTTTGATTTGCATTTCTTTGATGATTAGAGAGACTGAGAATTTTTTCATTTATCTGTTGGCTGTCTGTATGCCTTCTTTTGAGAAATGTCCATTCGTGTCTTTGCCCACACTTTTATAGTGTTATTTTTTTTTCTTTCAGCATATTTGAGTTCTTTGTAAATCCTGAATGCTATATCTTTGTCAGATATAAAGCTGGCAAATATTTTTTTTTCCATTCTATGGGCCGTTTCTCCACTCTCTTGCTGATTTCTTTTGCTATGCAAAAGCTTTTCAGCTTGATGAGGTCCCACTTCTCTATTTTATCTCTTATGTCACATTGAGGTAATGATCAGGAATTGATTGCCTATTCCAATGTCTATAAGGGTATCTCCTGCATTTTCTGAGATTCTTATAGTTTGAAGGTTTCTGTTTAAATGTCTTATAGTTTGATCCATTTAGAGTTAATGTTTGTGTATGGTGATAGGTAGAGGGTCCTGTTTCAATCTTCTGTATGTGGTCAGCCAGTTTTCCCCGCACTATTTACTAAGTAGGTTCTCCTCTCCCCAGAGGTTGTTGGTGGAGACTTTGTAAAAGATGAGTTGGTTGAGAAGTTGAGGTTTTGCTTCCAGAATCTTTATCCCATTTCATTGGTATATATGCCTGTTCTTGTACCAATACCAGGCTGTTTTGATGATTTAGTCTTAAAAACAAGTTTGAAGTCTGGAAGTGTGATACGTCCCGCTTTGTTTCTTTAGTTGTGGATTGTTTTGGGTATTTGTGGTCATTTTCAAATTCCATGTGAATTTCTGTATTGTTGTTTCCAGGTCTGAAAAGGATGATGTTGGTAATTTCATGGGTATTGTGTTGAATCTGTAGATTGCCTTGGGTAGGATGGTCATTTAAACAATGTTGATTTTTCCAATCCATGAGAATAAAATATTTTCCATTTATTTGTATCTTCTTTTATTTCTCTGAGCAGTGTTTTATAACTTTTGTTGTAAAGATCTTTTACTCCTTTCCTTAGGTAGATGCCTAAGTATTTCATTTTTTGTATGTGTGGGTACTGTGAATGGGATTTTGCTTTTTATTGGGCTCTCTGCCTGTTTTTTTTGCTAGTTTATAAAAATGTGACTTTCTTTTGCACATTTATTTTGTACTCTGAGACTTTGCCAAAATCTTTTGTCAGTGCAAGGAGGTTTTTGACAGATTCTCTTGGGTTTTCAAGGTATAGGATCATATCATCAGCAAAGCAGGATAGCTTAACTTCCTCTTTTTCTTTTTGGATACCCCTGATTTCTTTCTCTGTTGATTACTCTAGCTAGGACTTACAACACTATGTTGAAACAGAGATGTGAAAGTCTTATTTTAAAAATTCCAGGCAATTTAGAAAGATGGAACTCTCCTCAAATCATTTTATGAAGCTAATATCACATTGATACCCAAACCAGGTAAAGATCCAACAAAAAAGAGAGCTACATGCCAATATCCTTGATGAACATAGATGCTAAAATTCTCAACAAGATCCTAGCAAATCAGATTCAACAACACATCTCAAAAATCATCCACCATGACCAAGTAGGCTTCATCTCTGGGATGCAGGGCTGGTTCAACATTCATAAGATCATAAACATAATTAAATACATCAACAGATGTAAAAACAAAAATCACATGATTATATCATTAGATGCAGAAAAAAGCTTTTGCTAAAATCCAGCACTCCTTCTTGATAAAAACCCCCTCAAACATCTAGGCATAGATGGAACATACCTCAGTAAGAACCATCTATGAGAAACTCCTAGCCAGAATACTGCTAAACAGACAGAAAGTGGAACCAATTCCTTTGAAAACCAGAACAAGACAAGGATGCCCACTCTCACCCCTCCTGTTCAACATAGTTTTGCAAGTCCTAGCTAGAGCAGACAAGAGAAGGAGATCAGGTGTATCCAAATAGGAAAAGAAGAAGTCAAGTTATCCCTCTTTGCAGATGACACGATTCTATACCTTGAAAACCCAAGAGAATCTGTCAAAAACTTCCTTGCACTGATAAAGGACTTTGGCAAAGTCTCAGAGTATAAAATCAATGTGCAAAAGACAGTCACATTTCTATACATCAACAATAAATAAACAGAAACCCAAATAAAAAGTACAAACCCATTCACAATAGCCAGAAAAAATATCAAATACCTTGGCATCTTCCTAACCAGAGATATGAAAGACCTTTACAATAAAAACTGCAAATAACTGCTCAAAGAAATCAAAGATGACACAAACAAAAGGAAAAATATTCCATGTTCATGGATTGGAAGAATCAACATTGTTAAGATGTCAATCCTATCCAAGGCGATCCACAGATTTAATGCAATACCATTTAATTACCAGCAGCATTCTTCTTAGACCTGGAAATGACAATACAGGAATTCATATGAAAGCATAAACAGCCACGAATCGCCTAAACAATTCTCAGAAAAAAAAAAAAGTAGAGCAGGAGGTATCACACTCCAGGCTTTAAACTTTATTATAAAGCTGCAGTAATCAAAACAGCCTGGTATTGGTACAAGAACAGGCATATAGACCAATAGAACAGGATAGAGATTCCAGAAGCAAAACCTCAATTTCTCAACAAAATCATCTTCGACAAAATCTCGACTACCAATGATTGGGGTAAAGAGAACCTATTCTGCAAATGGTGCTGCGAAAACTGGCTGACCACATGCAGAAGATTAAAACAAGATCCCTACCTATCACCATACATGAAAATCAACTCCAAATGGATCAAAGACCTAAACGGAAAATCTCAAACTATAAGAACCTTGGAAAATGCAGGAGATACTCTTATGGAAATTGGAACTGGTGATCACTTCCTGATCAAAACTCCAATTGCCCATGCCATAAGAGATAAGATAGACAAATGGGACCACATCAAACTGACAAGCTTCTGCAAAGCCAAAGAAACCATCCAGAGAGTGGGGAGACAGCCCACAGAATGGGAAAAAAAATATATTTGTCAACTGTATGTCTGACAATGGCCTAACATCTAAGATCTACAAGGAACTCAAATGTGCCAAAAAGAAAAAAACAAACAGCCCCATTACAAAGTGGGAAAAGATATGAATAGACACTTCTCAAAAGAAGACATACGAGCAGTCAAGTCATCAAAGAAGTGCAAATTAAAACTACACTGAAATACCATCTAACTCCAGTCAGGATAGCTATCATCAATAACTCAAAAAACAACAGATGCTGGAGA
>CAUYQG010073530.1:0-31649 GCA_963574415.1 Tarsius wallacei | reverse complement strand
TGTGGTTTTTATTTGCATTTCCTTGATGACTAGTATTCTGCTTTTGGTTTTAGCAGGCCGTTAGTGGCATTTGAGCAGGGTAAAAATGGGATTCAAAGCACATGATAACAAGTTAACCTGACAACGTCCTGCAAAATCTATCATGGTGGGAAGAGCCAGCGGGCTATAAACTCCTTGAGAACTGGACCCAAGGTCATTCTGCTCACCTCTCTATCCTCAACCTTTAGCACAGTGTCTGTGGCACACAATAGGTGATCAAATATGCATCAAATGAACTAGTAGATAAATGAGAGATGAGGATTTTTCTAAATGGCTCAAGGGAGGATGATAAGTGCACGAACTAGACCGGTCATTGTAGAAAGAAAAGATTTATCAGAGAAAATATTGGGGAAAGCAAATCAATATTACTTGCTTAAACTCAGGTGATGAAGGAGGGAGAAGTCCATGTGATTCTCAAGTTTCCAGTTTGGGAATGTCATAGTCTCACCCAAAACCAGGGACGTCTAGAGGAAGAACCGTTAGAAGTACAGGGCTTGAAAGAGGGCTGTTCTGTGTTGAGTTTGAGATCAAGGCTAGAGGGTTGGGTGTCAGGGGCAGTTCTGGACATAAGGCTAGAAGCTTAGGCATTTACTAATAAAGCATCTTGGATGTTGTTTACACAGAGGTTTCAGTTGAAGCCATTTTGTACATATAAATGGGTCTTGCTGTTGTCTTTTCATGATGACATTCCCTGCCAAATTAGACAAGATGCAAATTTGATAAAGATTCCTAGTGTTACTACAGAGATAAATGTATGTCATACTCAAAAGGATATTAATTCATTTTGGCAATTTCTCAAGAGAAGAATAAAAATGGACTTCTCTGGGGTGACTTCCTTATAGACGGTGCTTCTCTTTTGACCATCCACTGCAATCGCCATCTTTTTCTTGACATTCACTATGCAAATTTGGTACATGCCCCTGTTAGAGGAGATCTGTTGGCAACAGAATTGTGTGCACTGCTTGTTCTCATTTGGCCTTTCACATCTTGGCCTGGCATTTCTTGGCTTACTTCATCAGGTCTGGGGTTTCATCTTTTCTGGGTCCTTGCCTGAAGCTCTGGCAGTTGACAGTGTTCAGTTGAGAAAGTCCTATCCAAGTTCAACTTCCATGATGCAAGAGTTTCTCTTGAATTCCAGGGTGAACTGAAACACAAGTGTAATGAGACATGTTAGGTATTCATTTTGTCACTTTGCTCCAGAGTGGCTTAAATACTATAAATTAAAATGTCCTATGAAGGAGCAGAGTTAGTTTGTGGATGCAATGAGACAACTTTAGGTATAATAGGTAAGGGAGAGTAGGTAATAAAGTGGCTAATATGAAATACCATCCCAAGGGTTGTTAAGCCATGAAAATTTTAAATTTTGTTTGTTAATGTGTGTGGCTACTAAAAACATCAGACAGGTTGAAACAGATATGCTCCCATTTCTAGCAATAGTAAGGAACAATTATAACCCCCCCTCCTTTTTTTTAAAGCAGAATCTTGCCCTGTCACCCAGGTTAGAGTAGCAAAGGGACAATGCAGCCACTAGTCACATCTTGTTTGAAAGAAGTAGCAGTGACTTTCCAAGTCCCACATCCAGATCTTTACGAATAGGATGTTTTTACTTACAATTTTACCTTAGATTCGACTTGTTCCTGTTGACTTTTTAATTTTTTTTATTTTTGAGTTGGAGTCTCACTCCGTCACCCAGACTGGAGTGCAGTGGCACGCTCCCGGCCACCGCAGCCTCGACCTGCTGGGCTCCAGCGATCCTTCCGCCTCAGCCTTCCAAGTAGCTGAAACTACAGGCACGCGCTACCATGCCCGGCTAATTTTTTATTTATTGTAGAGATGAGGTCTCGCCAAGTTGCCCGGGCGGGTCTCGAACCCGCGGGCTCAGGCAATCCACTCACCTCGGCCTCCCAAAGTGCTGGGATTACGGGCTGAGCCACCGAGCCCGGCCCTCCTGTTGACTTTTTGAGACGAAGCTACAAAACATTTTGGAAACTCGCTGCAGGTGTAATTTTTTTTGTTCAAACTCTGAATTCTTATAAAACCACTATAGAAGTCTGTGGATGGAAAAGTACTCTATAAAAGTGATATTATGTTATTGAGCCCATATGAGTTTAGGATACAATATCAATCAGAATTTGACTTTCAATTCTGAGTTTATGATGAGTAGCTATAGTTGAAGAAGCAACCAGAAGTTTTTCTTTTACAAATGTGGAATATTATTTGTGTCAAGTAACTGACTTCCCAGATGTTCGCATTCTCATCAGTGACCGTGAACAGTGTAAGTCTAGGTAGTATAGCAGAATATGAACATGTATGGGGGGGAGAGAGACTGAATTTGCTACAGTTTTGCAGCTGATTCCTGGAAAGTGACATTTATTGACTGCACAGATTAAATTGTCTTTGTTTTATTTACTCCGTATGAAACTGGAAAGCATTAGAGAAGCAATATTACTTCTCTACTTTCAGCTCTGTTCCCACTCATTCTGTGCCCTCTACTAAAGTAAACTGAGGTGTCTTAGATATAGAAATCTAATTTGGAATGGCTCAGGAGAGATAGAGAGTGAGATAGGTAATGCTGAATATTCAAGATTCAATAATAAAAAAATAATTACTTCAGTGAAAACCCAGCTGTTCTTTGTTTTCTAATAGGCATTGATGTTGATGAAAAATAGCATTCAAGTAAAGTTTACCAAGTAGAATTGGTTTGATTCAAGGTATTATACTATTTTTGCATTATAGGAAATGTTATTTAGATTTAACAAAAAGCTGAACAGTACAGCCGGTCCAAAGACCCAAATACCAAAGGATCATCTTTACATTTAGAGAATGAAAAATGCTAGTGCATTATACTTAAAACACCACATGATAATTCTTTCAGAGAATATGCCTGTGTTTTTTATGTCCTTCAAATTTAATTTGAATGAACACTTTACGGATTTTTGGGATGCTTGGGGATATATTAAAATGCCATAGCAAACATATCAGGAAACTTATGTTGAGATGATTCTCAACTTGAATTATTTTAGCATTCTGCTATTTGAATAACCTGGGAAAAAATAGGAGTTGCATGACAATTCAGAAGTCCTTTTCTGTGTCTCCCCCATGAGTTTGTAGGTTTAATGAGTTTCCCCGAAGAATACCCCAAGACTAGAATTTGAGGCTAAGGTCATGAGAGAGGGGGGAGGCGAGACAGGAGGAAAAGAAAGTCGACAAAGCATGGATGTGGGTGGATCACTGCCTGGGAAACTGGGACTCGAGCCCACTGGGGACCCTGAGAAGCACTGACCCACTGAGGAGCAAGAAAGCTGCCACATTAATCCATCTGCCCTGCCCCTCACTAGTTGAAGTTATTCTGGAGAGGCCTGCTCTTGGGTATGTCTGTCCTTCCCCATGTCCAAGTCACATTTAGGGCAGAGGAAAACCTCTCTGAGAGGCAGGAAGAGGCAGGAGTCCTTAGGCTTCTTGGGGAAGGATCCGAAGGCAACCCTCAGGACAGACTGAGGGCATAAAGGCAGGACACTTGCTGTATCTACCTTATCAGTGTGGCAACAATTGAATATCCAACACCGGCCTGGAAACTGGTGTTTGCTTAGTAAGTATTTATTTAAAGTAGAAGGAGAAGAAAGGCGAACAAATGAATGACTCAAACAGACTTAGAAAAACTAGCATTGGCAGTATGTTGGGTGGCAACATAAAAAGATCGATGATTAGAGATAATTTTGAAAGTAGTATTTTACTTCTGGTTAAGGTCCCAAGCTCATATCTAAATGTTGTGCTTGCGAGATTTATTTGCATCAGGAGATAGAAACAAAAATGAAGGGTAGGCAAGAGAGAGCACGTAGCTCCATGTGTCAACTACCTTGACTCTAAAGGATGGCCCTTAGGGAACTTAGACTTTGGACATCAGTAGTTCCATTATACTCACTTATTTTTTTTTACGAGTTTAGCAGTATGTATATCTTTGATTATTTATGATATGTGAGTTCCCAGTGTTTCAGGCAGGTCACAGTTCTCAATGAATCTTTGAAGAATTACTTGAATTATCTGTGCTAAGTCCCAGACCAATGAACAGAGATGTTAACTTGCTTCTTGGTCATGGGGGGGAAAGAGTGGGGTGAATGGGGAGTGCAGGTTTATGGCAAGGACAGACGATGTCCAGCATCCGTTGATGGCAAGGACAGATGATGTCTAGCATCCAGACAAAAATGAAAAAGTTGCTTTAGTCATTTGGATGTTTGTAGGTATCAAGATATTCAGTGTAACACAAATGACGTTGTTTACATTATACTAACATAGCTGAATGAAGAGTAAAACCGTCAGTAATTCATACAGATGCTTTAAATACATGGCACTGAACATTTAAAAAAAACTAGCAATAGCATGTGGTCACTTTCATCTATTATTCTGATAGCTCTCTTAAGTAGATAGATAGTTATAACCCGAGAGGGTATGTTTGGCCAAGCATGGGTCTGAATGTGTTTGGGTGTCTAGTGCATGTATGTGTGGAAAGGGGAGAAGGTGAAGAGAGTTGTAGAGAGGAATTCCTTCCACATATATATTTGGCCGGGCGCAGTGGCTTACGCCTATAATCCCAGGACTTTGGGCGGCAGAGGTGAAAGGATTGCCTGAGCTCATGGGTTTGAGACCAGCCCAGGGAACTTGGCGAGAACTCATCTCTACAAAAAAAAAAAAAAATTAGCCGGGCGTGGTGGTGCATACCTGTAGTTCCAACTACTTGGAAGGCTGAGGCAGAAGGATAGCTTAAACCCAGTAGGTCAAGGCTGCGGTGGCCATGAGTGTGCCACTGCACTCCAGCCTGGGCGACAGAGTGAGACTCCAACTCAAAAAAACCAAACCAAACAAAAAAGCATTAGTGTGGATTAATTGCTACAAAACTACTCTACCGCATAGTACGGATGTAAAAACCTCAAGAGGTCATTTCTCTACAAGCATCCTCTCTAATTATGGCGTCTGTGTTAACTTTATAACCAATGGCCAGGATGCTATTGTGTTGTCCTCTTTGATCCTGAGTGACATCATCCTAGGGAAATAGCAGCAGAGGAAGACTGCACACAGAAAAGCAGCTTTGAGAGTTCAGAGTAGTTGGAAACTGTCAGCAAAGGGTTAACAAGTTAGAAATACTTAATCCTTGCCAGAAACAAGAGCAGACAGAGCTTGGCAATGATTACTTTCTTTCTTTCTTTTTTCTGTCCTGGAGGAGTGAATAAATGTGCTGCACATATACCAGGGCCAACTGGGACACAGAGTCCCAAAGTGTTTTCCTGCCCCCAGGGGCCTGATGTCGTCTCTCTCTCTCTAGACCTCCTATGACCTTGGACCTGGGGGGCAGGCCAGCTACACAGGGGTGTGGGAATTCAATCCAAAAGCCCTTGGTTTCTCCTAGCACGACTCCTAGCGCCTCTTGACGATTTCCTCGTGCTGATTTATGCATTTAATTTTTGGTTGGCGATGGTGGTAGTTATAAAGTAAATTTACCCCAGGAACACAGGATATTTTGGGAATTCATTAATGCTAACACTGCACTTGGATCCAAGGCCCACTTTCCATCTGTCCAAGTCAGTTACAGAAAACAACAACAAGTGACACTAAGCCAGGAACAACTGGTTGTCTCTGTCTCTTCCATTTACTCAGTTGGGATGGTAGAGATGGAAGGATGTGAGGGTTATTTTCCTTTTAAGAGTTAACCTTAGAAATCAGAAGTCAATAACCTTCACTAACTAAGCGTGTTTCTCATCACACTTGAATTTTGGCAATGTAGTTTTCTTTCTTCATTTTAATGTAGGGCTCAGGGGAAAAAAGTCTTAGATATGTTTTTTTTTTTTTCCTACTCTTGACTCATATAAAAGTGCTGGCCTAGATGCTGTATTGGTTATATGTTTATGTATAATAAATTATCCCAAAATGTAGCTACTTAAAGCAACAAACATTTGTTATCTCAATTTCCCTGAGTCAGGAAATGAGACAGAGCTTCACTGGGGACTTGTTCTTTAAGTCTCTCACAAAACTGCAATTAAGGATTTGGTTGGGACTGTGATCTCATATGAAAACTTGACTGTGGAAGGATCTGCTTTCAAGCTCACTTGTATGGCTGCTGGAAAGATTTCATTTCTTGTAGTCTATTGAGCTAAGTACCCTAGCTCTTGGCTCTCTGTTGGCTGAAGCTGCCCTCATTCCCTTGCCATGTGGGTCTCTCCATAAGGAAGCTGGCTTCCATTGTGGTGAACGAGAGAGAGAATGAGATAGGGCCAGCAAGATGGATGTCACAGTCTTTTTATAACCCTAATCTCATGGCTTCCCAACACTGCGACTGTGCTCTCTTCATAATATGTGAGTCATGAGGTTCAGCCCATAATCAATGGAGGGATTATACAAGGATGTGAATACCAGAAGGTAGGGATCATTGAGGGCTATTTTAGATGCTGCATACATGGATATGAGTCTAAAATTGCAATATGATGGAGAGTTATTTTTGTGGCAATAAATGCCGTGTTCTAGGACAAATTCCAAATTACTTTCAGTAATGTAGATTAATACCTTGAGAGTGAAGAAGAAATCATAGGGCCAAGAAACTATGATAATCATATTAGCTATTTCTTGGATAATTGGAAATTGTCCTATGATGGCCAGAAGGGACCAGAGTTCAAGCCAAGGGGAGGCTCCGTGCAGGACTCACAAGCATTGCTATCACGTGACTACCTGTGAGGGGCAGAGCTCCCACATGGGAGAGTTAGTTGATCTCTGAAAGGAGAAGGGCATGTGGACCTGGGATCCAGGTAAGATGGATCAAGTGTACACTTCTTACCAGAATGAGCAGATGATCATAGGGAACAAAATTCCTATAACCTAGGACTGGAATACGAAAGGGTGGCATACTCTAGAAGGAATACAGAGCCCTTGGAAAACCATTGTTCTTAAAAAACTAATTATATTCCCTTCCCAAGATTGCTCCAGACTTTGAAACTGGACCAGCCATGCCTTAAACAGTACTTCCCTCATAAGAGAAGGCAAGCTCGGTCCATATTCAGTATGTCCTGGGCACATACCGAACTGGAAGTCAAGAGTCCCTGTTTTAGTACTAGGTCTATCTAGGTCTACGACTTCGAGCCCTGTAAGTCACTTTGACTTAATGGGTTTGGGCAACTGAACTGCAAAATGAGAGATTCTGACTATACTCCACCACAAAGACCTTACAGAAGTTATCAGTAACGTTGTCGCACTAACTCCAGTAGACACTTCAGTGCATTTATGACTTGGTGTCTTGGCAGTATTTAGCTTGGAGGCAGGCAGTTTCTTGCCACTGCTCTTCTTCCTCCTTCTCCTCCTCCTTTTTAGAGATGTGATCTTGCTCTATTGCCCAGTCTGGAGTGCAACAGCTCACTGCAGCCTCGATTTCCTGAGCTCAAGTGATCCTCCCACCTGAGTAGCTAGGACTACACTGCTCCCGACTAATATGTAGATGTATATTTAAAGACAGGGTTTTGCTTTGTGGTCCAGACTGGTCTTAAACTCCTGGGCTTAAGTGATTCTCTCACCTTGGCCTCCACACCCGGCGCAGATGTTTCTTAAAAAGAGGAGAGACTTATTCATGTCTAACTATGGAAGTAATCAGGAAGAAAGTCTGAGAAAACAAGAGAACGTGGGACCCAGGGCACGGGGGGGATTAGCCAATGCTTCCATTTAAACAGGATGGAAGGAGGAAAAGGTGTGTGTGGGTTCAGGGCAGTTTGTGGGACTGGGAGCATCAACAAGTCTTAGACATCAGCCTCGGCGGAAGCGGTAGATGTTAGCCCAGGAGCAGGAAAAACACGGTTAGGGGGTGAGTTGGCAGCCTTTTCCTCCTCCAGCTTGATGGAGAAACCTTGGGCCTGGGTATAGGCCGGTCTCAGGTATCAGGGGACAGAGGAAAGCAGGTAACACATGCTGAAAACCGCTCTCCGCCAGACCCCGGCCTTGGCATATGTTGCCTGTTGGCACCGCAGCCTTTTGTCAGGGAAGTGACAAGCCTCACCTTCACACTGACACCTGTGTGATGTCCGGCCTACAGCACACAGCGAATCCAGGCCAGAGGCAGGCCAAGAACTCCCGGGCCTGACATAGATGGGCTTGTCAGCATGGCTTTGGTGTTAGCCAAGTCCACACTCAGCCATCTAGACTGTCAGGGAGACTGGGAATGTCAGGGGCTTTTCGGAGGTGGCCAGAGCTCCGGGAGCCCCTCCCTGCATGTATCTGAGTGGCGAATGGAGTTGGTGGCAGTCACTGGCATCAGACCCCGTGGCGCTGTTGATCCCACGCACCTGATGTCCTAGGGGAGTTGACAGCAAGGGCCCATCAGTAGCTGCTCCAGGACAGAAGCCCAGGGAAAGTGGCAGTTCACGATGTTGACACACTTCTGACTGGGCTATCGCAGTACGTTAATGCGCATTTTCAAACGTTGTGTGTTTCCGCCTCCCGCTTTTTCCCCCCTGCTGGTTTGATTGAGAAAACCGCGGGGGCCCAAAGTGCAAGATTTATACAGATCGAGCAGCATGGGAGAGGAACAGGCGGGGGAGCCCCCTTGGGGAGGAATTTACCTTTTCAAACTAGAGGGGAACAGGTGCTCTGAAGCTGGCGTGGCACTGTGGGAGGGTGGGGCTGGTGTTCCTGAAGGAAAAGGTTACTCAGATTAACAACACTCTGCTGAAAATGATGACATCCTGGCTCTGTCATTAAAACAGGTGGCTGTCATTATGGTAGCTCGCTCATAATGGGACGCAAACACGGGCAGAGAGAGATTTATATGGGTCCCAGAAAGATGAAATTGCACATAAAGGAGGAAACAAGGCATAAAGAGGGCCAATTTGGGGAATTTCTCTCCCCACAGGAGTGCACGTGACTCTCATTAATGGAGCAGAAATTGTGTCACTACATCCAGAGGGTTAAATTACCTACAATGCTTTCATTTATTCAGGTTTACTCAAGTATCCTTTGGGGAAGACTTTTTCCCCCTCTCTTTGGATGTTTTCCTCCAGTTTCAGGGAGTGGTAGGCATAAATACGGACGGTGTATTAGAAGACGTACTCCATTTTCCCCCCACAAATACTGTTGGCTTCTCAGTAGACAGTTGGAAATCAAGGTATGACCTCTGCATAACAATGAGGTCATAAGGGCGTTCCTGGGCTGTGGGCGGTTACTGATGGGTCTTTGTGCCCTACTTTTCTTAGAAGATGATTTGTGTGGCTCGGTCTGTCATCCCAGCACTTTGGGAAGCCGAGGCGCGCGGAATGCCTGAGCCTGCGGGTTCGAGACCAGTCTGGGCAACTTGGTGAGACCTCGTCTCTACAATAAATCAAAAAATGAGCCGGGCGTGGTAGCTCATGCTTGTAGTTCCGGCTACTTGGAAGGCGGAGGCGGAAGGATCGCTGGAGCCCAGCAGGTCACCGCTGGGGTGGCCGTGAGTGTGCCACTGCACTCTAACCTGGGCAACAGAGCAAGACTCCGACTCAAGGGGGGGAAAAGGATGATTTCTTTTAGTTTTTTTGTTTTGTTTTGTTTTGTTTGAGTTGGAAGCTCACTCTGTTACCCAGGCTGGATTGCAGTGGTATGCTCATTGCCACCATAGCCTCCACCTGCTGGGCTCAGGTGATCCTTCACCTCAGATTTCCATATAACTGGAACTACAGGCGTGTGCCACCACAGCCTGCTATATTTTTTGTTTATTGTAGAGATGAGGTCTTGCCAAGTTGCCCAGGCTGGTCTCAAATCCCTGGTCTCAGGCAATCCTCTCGCCTTCACCTCCCACAGTGCTGGGATTACAGGTGTGAGCTACCACACCCACCTTAGAATTTTTGTAAAAATCGAATAAACGTTTAGATGGTGTTCATTATTCCCAGGAACTATTCTAAGCATCTTTAAAATATTACTCACCTTTCACAGAAATACTTCTAAGTTCTTTTATAATATCCATGTAGAGATGAGTATAGAGAGGCTGTTAAATTTCTACACCTGCCCAAGTTCATACGAGTCTTGTGCTCTTGGAGTTTCAACCCAGGCAGACATGCTGCAGAGATATCACTCTTAACTGCTACAATATTCTGACTACACTACACATACTTTGTCTGTTGTTTTTTTTTTAAATTTACTATTTTTAAAAAATGCTACATACAGGGATCCCGCTATATCACCCAGGCTGGTTGTGAACTTCTGGCCTCAAGGAATCCTCCTACCTCGGCCTCCCAAAGCACTGAGATTACAAGTGTGAGCCATCAGGCCTGGCCTGTTTTCAGTTTTCAAGGGGCATTTAAATCATTCATTTGCCTCATCTTTGAGTTTCTCTTCTGGCGAGAACACATTTTACAATCTCAGCCTGTTAGGAGTTGTTACATTAAAGACTGATACAAGAGTGGCATTTGTGCTGGAGCAGACAGCGGTGTTTTCCATGTCACAGGGCTTCTTTAGAATGTGCAGCACATGTCACAGGCAGGTCTGGAGAGCCTCGCTCTATTTGCTGTGTGTGTGTAGTCAGAGAAGGCAAGGGAACCTTCGCATTCCGTTAGAAGTGCACATGCTGGCTCTCAAATGCAAAAGCTCAACACACGGTTTCAGATATGCTTACACCCTTATCCTAGCCAGTTGCTTATCCGCTGCAGCCAAATCCTACCTTTAGAAGCACAGTTGGAAGGATATTCCTCCAGCAAGCTTGAGCACGTTTTTTTTTCCCGGAGATTTAGAGCTGCTGGGCACAGATGGGAGGCAGGGTAATTTACCCATTTCCTCCCCTCCCTGTTCACCATTTGACACAAGACACGAACAGCTCTTTTGCCTTACAAGGCGTAGCCAGATTGCCAAGTAATTACCTTGATTTATGAGGGCGGGCGTAGAAGGTAGCACGAAACATCATTTTTAAACTGAGGATGGTCAGATAACCACTCCCAGAATTTGTAAATTATTTCATGTTGGATTGAATGCCTAACAAGCATACAGAAGAGGGAAATGGTATCATATTACCTTTGTGTCCTCCATACCTAGAACAATGCCTGGCTTTCAGTGTTTATAGAATAAAGACATTCATGAATACATGAGCACCTACTGTATACTCCTGGCTAGAGATTTGAGTGCCTGCAACTTTCTGCTTTCAAGGACATAGGTTTGTGACAGAACAAATATACAAATCTGTACCACATTTGTTTATGGCATTTTAGAGGAGAGAGAAATGCTTCCAGTCTGGGGTAATAAGAATGCCTTCATGAAATGGGTATTGGAGAGAGACAGCAAAAGAGAGGTGGGACTCCATCTGAGCGTAAGACAGGAATGCACAGAACATGGCAGAAAAGTCACCAGGAATTGGCTGTGGAGTGTTAGATATGTGCAGGTCATGCAAAGGAATAAGGAAGTTGGATACAGGCTTGGCCATATTGCGTGGAGTGTTGAATGTCAAGCTGGGATCTTTGTATTTGGTTCAGCAGGAACAGAGGAGCTGTTGAAGGTTTTGAAAAGAAGCTCACAGTCTGCCTCTGGCAAGGTTAAGCTCACCATAGTCTGTAGTAAGGGTGAATCTGGATGCGGGGCGATGGGTTAGGAGGCCCCTACCGTTGCCCAGAGGAGGGACATATTGGAACAAGATGGCGACGGTGAGAATAGCAGAAGTTGTGTCAGAGGCATCATTTATAAAAAGCAGAATTATCGAATGAGAGCAAAAAACAAAAGCAGATTCAGAGTTACAACTAAAGACTTGAACCAGGATAACTGGTGGTCAGGAAATAGGGTGTCAGGAGGGAGAGCTTTAGGGGGGGAAAGGTAAGTCGAGGAGCTGAGTTTTGGCAGGACGGGAAATGGAGTCTCGTAAATTGCCCTGTATGGGCCAGAATGAGAGAGTTCCAGATTGCCTCCATGGAAGGAGCAATGAAGAAATGAGAATGAATCAGGACCCCGAGGGCAAACAGCAAGTTGAGGAATGCAAGAACAATGTGTCCACAAGTCAAGAAGAATACTCCTCATTAATTTTTCGGGAGCCCGAGGGGTCCGAGAACGAGAGCTCATATTTCCACTTTGGTGACCAGAATGCACCCCCGTCCTCTCCAGTGAGTCCTGCTCAAGCCTCGGGCACATCCACACAGCATCATTCAGGACGACCCTGGCTGGTCCCCATCGCCCCGCGAGAGTAGTGGCTGTTGTGGAATTTCCCCGCTTCTACCCTTGAACTCCTGTATCTGTTCCCCACACAACAAGAGTAATGTGTTTAATACAAAAGTCAGAACACGCCACTGCTCTGCTCAGATTCACCAGGCTATAAGCCACCACCCTCCTGAGCGTTTCTGGACCCTCTGCGGTCTGGCCAGAGCTCTGCCTTTGGAGACCGCTGGTCTCCTGGTCACTCTGCTCCAACTGGGCCAGCCACTTCAGCCTCCTCCTTCCTGTCTCCCTCCTGCCTTGGAGCCTTGGCAATGGAATGATCCTCCTCCATGGGGACCCCGTCTTTCTTCCTCACCTCTTTGGAGATTTTTTTCTCCGATGTCACCTTCTCAGTGTAGCCTTTCGTGATGCCCCTACTGAAATCCCCCAGTCTCACTCCAACTGTACGTCAGCACCTCTTCCCTGCTTCCCTGGGGTACAGAAATGGCTGAGATGCTGGAGCCAAACTTCCCTGGGGGGAAACTTGGCTCTTCCCCTTCTCAGATACATGTCCTTGGGCTAGCTACCTCAACGTCAGGGCCTCGGTTTCCTCATCCCTAAAATGGAGATATAACAATAGGGTTATAATGAGAACGGAGTAAGTTAACGTACACCAAGTCCTCAGAACACTGCCTGACACACAGAAGTTCTCTGAAAGAGCTAGTGATTGCTAATTCATAGTATTTACCCCCACGGGACAAACTATTTACTAGTTTATTTGTTTATCGATCTGTCTTTTCCCACTAGAATATTAGCTCCACAGAGGCATAGATTTTTGTCACTCTTGTTCACTACCTTATCCCCAAGGCCTAGAATGAGACACAACATACAGTAGGTGCTTAAAAATGTTTGTTGACAACATTAATGTTATTGTTGTTTTTCTCTGTTCTCATTTTTTGTGTCTGATTTCCTTTACCTTGGCAGTGGGAATGACGGAATTCATACGCTGACAAAAATCAGTTGGTTCTGAGTCAGAACACCGTGATCCTGGAGAGATTTCCCACTAACGAGTGGCTTTTTCTGTCAGTGTAAAAGTTCTCAGATCTGTAGAAGAAATCAGCGTCCTCTCCACTAGCCCTGTCCCTCAGCCATCTTCACCACTCTGGGTCATCTTACTGGGTTTTCCTTCTAGCCTTAGTCTGTTCTGGGTAAGAAGACCTCAGAGGGATCTTCAGACTTTGGGCCACATCCTTACCCCAACAGTCGGGGTCAATCCCATATGGTGCTCTCTCTCTCTCTCTCTCTCTCTCTCTCTCTCTCTCACTGGGTAGATGACCTCAGCTGAAGCCCCTGAAATAGGGTCAATACCTCAACCACTAAACCAGACCAACACTAGAGGCTGAAAGTATCTCGGCAATCGCATGGCAACATCCAATTTCATTCTGGTTAACAAGTAGGGAAGAAGGTGACTTTCAATCCAACCTTGGAAAGGCCTTCATGCCTGTGACCTTACACCCATTTCTCCACGACAACAGTCCTTACAACAAGTAAACCATCCGATTTTGCTCTCAAGCAAAATTCTGCTAAGTAGCCATTGCAACACCGTTCTTTCTTGGGGGTCCTCTACACACTGAACTGCCTCCAACTTCTGAAAACATGTTTCTGTGTGTGACAGGAAAGGCTCTTTGGAGTGAGTCAGTCCTGACCCTTCGACTGTCTGATCCACTAACTTCCCAAATGTCATGTCTCCATTCCCAGTGCTCGCCATGGTTCAGGGAGGCAGCGGGCTTGGCCGTTCATCTGTCCATTCTTGGGGCTTCCCAGGCCATGGGCCAAGTCCCTGAGTGGGGAACAAATGTCTTTGACAGTCCCCACGGAGCCCTCATACCCCAACTAAATCTCCCGGTTGGTGGGAGGCCTTTGTATGGGGCAGAAGTCGTTTCTAGATCTATGATACCCTTTGTTAGTCTACACTGTGCCCCACATAGCTCACTAAAGTGCCACAACGTTAACACGTGTCAGAAAATTGTTTTAAGCATACCCCTTTGGGACAACCTAGTACCTTAAGGAACCATTACTGTGCTCCCCAAAGCCCTTCTAAGTGCAACATTTGTCAGTGAACACCAGCTCCTTCCATGAGTTCATTGGCCCAGCGGCTTCTTCCATTAGATGCTGAAAGATGGCATAGGATATGGGGTACCCTGAGGCATCCCCGCGCCCTGGAAAAATGCCACATGCAGAGAGCTGCCGTTCTCTTCCTCTGCCCACTCTTTCACGTGACAGAAGACCACTGACTCCCCCACTGAGCCATCTAACACAGCCTGTAACTCTGCTTCATGCCCTGGGCCTCACCAGCTGGGGTGAACTGGAAGTGGCTTCTCCTTTCGTGGCTCCCAGCCCACACCTGGTTGTAGGTGAGAATGTGCAATGGTAATTAGTCAGACACACCTTGATATGGCCATACTCAGCTAACACTCAGAAAAGACTCACTTCAGGATGGGTCCAAGATGCTGGACCACTACCACGGTGGTACCCACTTTTCTTAATCCCAAAGTTGTAAAATTTCAGGGGGTGGGCCTCTGTGTCTTCCCAGAAAGCCAGCCTTTATCAGATGGCACCATTAGGAAGTGATAGCACGGATGGAAGGACTGATGGAAGACACTTCTATAACACAGCCCGGCTTGCACCTTCTTTACCCAAAGTCCTACAGTTCCACATTCCTGGGGAGGCCTGCAGTACAGACCTTGCTTCCCAGCTGAGCCCATGCTGCTGGCCTCTTCTCTAGCACCAGGAAGTGGCCTCTGGGAGTATACATCTTGCCCTTCAATGTCTTTCTTTTTCTGAGTCGGAGTCTCACTCCATCGCCTAGACTGGAGTGCAGTGGCACGCTCACGGCCACCCCGGGGTCGACCCACTGGGCTCTGGCAATCCTTCTGCCTCAGCCTTCCATGGAGCCAGAACTACAGGCTCACGCTACCATGCCCGGCTAATTTTTGACTTATTATAGAGATGAGGTCTCGCCAAGTTGCCTGAGCTGGTCTCCCTGAGCTGGTCTCGAACCTGTGGGCTCAGGCAATTCACTCGCCTCGGCCTGCCAAAGTGCTGGGATGACAGGCTGAGCCACCGAGCCCAATGTCTTTCTTATCCAGTGTAGCAGCAGAAAAAGGAGCACCCTCAAGAGATGCCCTGTGACCTAGGCCTGGAACTCCTTTCCTCGAAGGAAAGGCTTGGATGGTTTCTAAATGTTGGGGCTGTTGCCAGTGCCACACTCCGTCTTGTCATGACCCCTCCTGTGTTGGCCCCAAGACTTGGTTTTCTGCTGCTTTATCAAGCTTCTTATACATTGGTGGGCCTCACTCTTTTTTCTCCCCCCTCGACCGAATTAGCTGTTTTCCAAACATTTCAGAAGGCCTTGAGAATGTTCCGGAAGCCAAGGCCAAACTGGGCCGTCCTCCAGTGGGTAGGCCTCCTTCTCTGTGCCAAGCTCCATGGCGTCCTTTCTGCCCAGTGGTTTGAACCTCCAAGGGCTTCCTTTTCACTCCTGGCCTCCCCACATCTCTCTCAGGAGAACTGCCTTCCACAGAGGTTGTCACGTTTTTAACTTCTAAATTACAGGCCCTTTCAAGCTCTTCATGGTCCTTCTTAGCATGATCAAACTCCTGTCTACACTCCTTCACCCCAGGCATTGGCTGGCTCTGGCTCTCTGTGAATACGCTTAACTGTGTCTCTATTCTGTCTAAAAGGTGGGTCCCCGTTGCTGACCGTAGAGAAGGGGGAAACGACTCCTTCGCGTATTCCAGACACTGCCTGGACCTAAGCTCCCCAAAACAAACAGGCATGAACACATACAGTAGGTGATGCCAGTATGTACTCAAGGAGAGCTGGAGAGGGCAGGGAGCCATTTCTCTGGGAGGGAAAGGAAATTCAGGGTGAGTGAAATTTGACACGTAAAGTCTCACATCCCAGATATGCGTTCCTTCCTTCTCTGAGGCCACCTCCTCGTGGCTTTTCCCAGCGTATCCCCTTCCCATGTTCTTTCTCTGGCCTTTAATCCCCCTCTCACTCCCAAAGCTCCTGCATTTTCTGGAACATCAGATCAGTCCCCAAATCTCACTGGTGTCATGTGGACGGCACGGCTTCCAAAGGGGCTGTGCATCTGAGGGGTTTCTCTCAAGCCTGGTTTCACCACCCTGAATGAGAGAGAGGGGACACCAGGTGCCACCGAGGAGGCCAACATACTATGGAAGATGACATCCCCTCACCCTGGAAAAAAATGCCACATGCGGAGAGCCGTTGCTATCCTCCTCGGCCCACCCTTTCACGTGACAGAAGGCCATGTGAGCCATCTAACATAGCCTGTGACTGTGCTCCACGCCCTGGGCCTCACCAACTGGGATGAACTGGAAGTGGTTTTTCCTTTTGTGGCTCCCAGTCCACACCTGACTGTAGGTGACGGTGCACAGTAGAAATTAGCCAGACACGGGTCACTGCCTGGATATGGCCATACTCGGCTAACTCAGAAAAGGTGTCAGGAGGAGGATGACATGCCAGAGGAAGACAACACACCACAGAGGACAACAGCTTGCAATGGAGGACAACACTCTAAGGAGGATGACAACACACTACGCCAGAGGGCGGTGGAATGTTCTCGCTCAGGGTTGCCATTAGTTTCCTTTTGTCTTTTTAAAATCCCACCTAGAAATTCAGACTCACTTCTCCCACTGGGACCCGTTTCTGGCTTATCTTGTGTACGTGAGCGATTCCCATTCTTCAGGTTGATGAAACTTTGCCCTTTTTTTTTAACCCTCCTTCCTCTGGCTCACTCTCCTCTGGCCTCAGGGCCTTTGCACCTGCTACTCCCTCTGCCTGGAAAGCTGATTCCCAGACCCTTGTCTTCTGCCTCCTCCTCATCTTTCATGCTTCAAATTGAATATTACTTCCTGGGGAGTCCATTTCTGGTCTGCCTTAGCTAATTACTTTCTATTACATATTTCATTATCCTGCTAACGTTGCATTTTTTAACACCCAAAGAGCACTCACCTCCATTCTGACCCTGGCCTGCTCCACAGACCTCTTAACTTGACACTGTAGGGGACCTGTGTCACCCGCCTCCCTCCCTCCTCCTTGAGTGCTTCCCCAGCCTCTGGAGAAGAGTTGAGACTTTGCAGCCCCCCTATGGGCCTCCTCTTGTCTTCTTGAACAGAGGCAGAAAGTTCACTCTGGGAGGAACGGGGTCTGAACAGTAGCTCTGAGCACATCCTGTGCCTTGGGAGTCTCTGGAGCCCCTAGTACATTGCTAGGAGGGAGCGAACACAGTGTGTGTGTGTGTCCGTGGACAGATGATGCAGGTAAGAGTAGGGTGGCTCTCCTCTGCTTCTGTCTGTGGTCCCTTCAAGTGCTGCATCTGGGGTAAGAGGCTTCAATCAGTCAGGATTTCAGGTGGGGGCCTGGACAAGGACAAAGGGTCCGTGCGGTGGTCTTGTTAGGAGTGGCCACCGCAGGGGGGCGGTGAGACAGTTTTAATATTCTGCTCATTTATATTCCGTGCATGTGAGGGGCATGTGTGATGCCTTTTACAGCACGTAGCAAGGGGCTGCCCCGCTCAGGGATGCAGAGAATCGCAGAATTGCAAGGATTTCGTGAGTGTGGTGTGAATTCCACGATTCCCCACTGCTGCTGCCCTCTTTTGGAAATGGGATACCATTTACTTATTTATCATTTTTGCACATCACACTGCAACTCTCGTGATTGGATCGCCTCAGGGCACAAGTACAAAATATGAGAGTTCAGTGAAAGCGTCTAAGACAGAACAGCAGCGGCTATCAGCAGATATTAACCACATATCTACTACTAAATGCCTCTTGCAAAAGAGTGTCATGCATGGCCTCCTGGAATCTAGGCCTGGGCCCAGCAGAAGTGGAATTTCCATGGAAAACGCCTTGAAAGTCAAGGGTGAGAGCACTCAGATGCTGGCTTTGTGTGTGTGTACGTTATTATCTCAGGATTGTGGCAACTCATGGAAACAGCTCGTGCCCCATCTGTGAGCCACTCGATTTCACGGTCTGTTATTTAGCTAGATGCTTGGTGTCTACAAAAGCCAGTTACCAAAGCCATCAGAATGAATTCTTCAAGCCCACTGGGAACCCTCCTTCAGTACCATCCTCTGGTACAGTATCAAATATTCAAGCCAGCTGGGTGCGGTGGCTCACGCCTGTCATCCCAGCACTTTGGGAAGCCAAGGCAGGACGATCGCTTGAGGCCAGGAGTTGGTGACCAGCCTGGGCAACATAGCTGGAGCCCAATTCCACAATAAGCAAAAAAATATATATCACAAAGCAAAAGAAACTATCAAAAGAACAGGGAGACAGCCCAAAGAATGGGAAAAAAATATTTGCCAGCTATATATCTGACAAAGGACTAACATCCAGGATCTACAAGGAACTCAAATATGCCAAAAGGAAAAAAACAAACAGCCCCATCAAAAAGTGGGCACAAGGTTAGGAGCGGTGGCTCAGCCTGTAATCCCAGCACTTTGGGAAGCCAAGGCAGAGGACTGCCTAAGTCCAGGGGGTTGAGACCAGCCTGGACAACGTGGTGAGACCTCGTTTCTACAATAAATCACAAAAACTAGTCAGGCGTGATGGTGTACATCTGTAGTTATAGCTACTTAGAAGGCTGAGGCGGAGGGATCACCTGAGTCCAACAGGTACAGGCTGTGGTGGCTGTGAGCATGCCACTGTCCTCCAACCTGGACAACAGGAGTGAAACTCCAACTCAATAAAAAAAAGTGAGCGAAAGACATGAATAGATACTTCTAAAAAGAAGAAATACGAGCAGCCAACAGACACATGAAAAGAAGTTCAGCCTCACTAATCATCAAAGAAATGCAAATAAAATCCACATTGAGATACTACCTAACTCCAGCAAGAATGGCCATCATTAATAAAACAAAAAACAACAGATGCTGGTGAGGATACAGAAAAAGGGAATGCTTCTACACTGTTGGTGGGAGTGCAAACTAGTTCAACCTTTATGGAAAACAATGTGGTGATTCCTAAAAGAACTAGAAATTGACCCTCCACATGACCAAGCAATTCCACTTCTGGGAATATACCTGAAGGAACTCCAACCATTCTACAAAAAAGATAACCTGCGCATGCATGCTTATTACAGCATTATTCACAATAGCAAAATCATGGAGGCAACAGTGCTGCTCATCAAAACTGGACTGTATAGAAAAAAACGTGGTACATATGCACATTGGAATATTATGCAGTCATAAAGAAGGAAAAAACTACGGACTTCATAGCAACTTGGATGGATTTGGAGTCTATCATATTCAGTGATCAATCACAGAAACAAAGAACTGAATACCACCACATTCTCACTCATAAGTGGACCCTGAACACCTATCATAATACTATAAGAAAGGGATTGGCAGTAGCAGGACACTGCCAGGGGAGGGAAGGATGGGGGGCACATGACATCAATAAGGGTGACAGATCCTAATCCAGACGAAGCAAGGTCCAATGGGAGGCTCAAACTTCACCTGCACATAAGTGGCCTCACTTACGTACCCAGTCCTGACTTGTACCCCACATCTTTAAAATAAATCAAAATCAGCCGGGCGTGGTGACACACACCTGTTGGCCCAGCCACTCAGGTAGTGGAGATAGGAGTATCGTTTGAACCCAGGAGTTATAGACTGCAATGAGCTATGATCGCATCGCCGCACTCCAGCCTGGGCGACAGAACAAGACCTTGTCTCAAAAAAAAAAAAAAAAAAAGATTCAAGCCCTTAATTGTGGTAAGTCTATGTTCAGTGAAACAGAAATTATCAACTTCACAGGCAGAGGAGAAGGCTGACTGGGAGGCTGAGGGCGGCCCCAAGCCGTATCCCTCCTCCAAGGACCCTGGTTTTGAAGGCTGGGAACCGCAGCCCTGCCCACCTCATCTTGTGTTCAGTCTTTCCACTTCACCCAGGGGCTGCCCCTTCCAGCAGCCCTTTTACCCTTAAGCAAAGAAGGAAGAGGAGGCCGTATGCTCTTCTGTTTAAATCGAACTCTGGTCATCTAGACAGAGAGGAGAAGAAACGAAGATTGCCTTCTGTTTCTTCCCCCATTCACCCAGCCAAGCCCAGTCTCTCTCCTCCCAGCGGCCCAGCAGCCCAGATGGAGTGAAGCCAGCTCCACACCAACTCACAGGCATGAGAGGGGGAAAGGCATTCTGTGCGAAGAGATGTCTAGATCCGATCTCCGCAATGCCAAGCACTTCTTACGCTGGCAGATGCCTCCCTGGTCCTCTGTACACTGAGCTTCCGGGCTTGACCGAAGGCCACCTTTGGCCCCACAGTCCCTGAGAGGAGGAGAGTGGATTCCAGATGGCACCAAGCGCAGGCATGGTGTCCAGGGCCCTGCAAGAGATGGGAGTGGGCCGTGGAAGTGAGGCCCCAGAGCTGCTCTGCAGGCCTCCGCGGGGCCCACGTTTGGATGTTTTCAAATGTCAGAAAACAGCAACGAGGGATGATTATACCAGAATGACTGCCTTCGTTGGACGTTCCCGGTCTGGAGCCACATCATGACAGACCCTTCATCCTTCCCTGTTGAGGTTCTGCACCTTCATGTGCTGCCTCATCACAGCTGGGTGATCCAGACCAACTCTGAAAAAAGCCAGACTCCCTTCTCTTTAAAGAATGGCGTTTTGGGGCCAGGCATGGTGGCTCACACCTGTAATCCCAGCACTTTGGGAGACCAAGGCAGGAGGATTGCTTGAGCCTAAGAGTTTGAGACCAGCCTGCGCAACATAGCGAGACCTTCTCTCTACAAAAAAATAAAAAACTTAACTGGGCATGGTGGCACTTGCCTGTAGTCCCAGTACTTGGGAGGCCGAGGTGGAAGGACCACCTGAGCCCAGGGGGTCGAGGCTGCGATGCACTGTGAAGGTGTCAATGCAGTCCAGCCTGAGCGACAAAGTGAGACCCTGACTCAAAAAATAAAAAGAAGAAGAATGGGGTATTGGACCAAACACCAGAGCCTGGAACTACAGTTGCAGGTGACTTCAGGAACCACTTGAGGTGAAAGAGAAAACTGTGAAAAGATCAGAAAGGCAATGAGGGGTGAAAGAAATCAGAGAGAAGGCTTCCAGTCATTGGACTCCAGGGAGAAAGCTGGGAATAAAGTCCTGGGGAGGGGCTTGTCCTGGGAGTCCCAGAATCTCCACACAGTGTTTTCTTCTCTACATAAATAGATATGTTGACACCTGTCTAGAACTACATCTGTGTCTCTCGACATCTATTAATTTGTAAAGAATTAATAATTTATAAGGAATTCATTGTGAGATGGTCTGGAAAAAAGAGACGGAAGATTATAATTAAGTGGCTACTTTATTTTTAAAATTTATTTATTTATTTTTGTTTTGTAGACATGCGAGTCTCGCTATGTTGCCCAGGCTGGTCTTGAACTCCTGTCCTCAAGCATTCCTCCCATCTCAGCCTCCCAAAGTGCTGGGATTACAGGCGTGAGCCACTGTGCCCAGCATAAATGACTACTTTAAATTTATTTTAAGTCAGGCATTCATACAGCTTAAGTATGGTTGATGGCTATATGGGAAAAAGTATAGCAAAATTTAAAAAACAAATAAGCAAAAATAGAGTAGATAAATGAAATCCTGATTGTTGCTCACCGGTTGGTCCCTGTGTAATTAATTTTCTTCATTCCTCCTATAATCAGGCGTCCAGAATTCTCTCTCCAAGTTTAAAGGGCTGGGGTTTGGTAGCAGGAAAAAATAAAGCTGGAGAGCAACAGATTGGTGAGTTGGTTCAGATGTCTGCATCATCGAAACACAGTCATAAACATGCCATCACCTTCCCATTGTAAGAAGATGAAATGCGAGGCTCATCACGGCTGAGTGCTTAAGCTCGTTCTGTCCTCGAGCCACAATCAATTGTACATCATTAACAAGACACAAAATCTTTACTAATTAGCTTTTATGATGATATTGTTATTGCATTGAGGCTTTTCAAGCATTGGAAATCGAGGAGTTAGGCTGCCCACGACAAAGAATCATGCGAAAAGGTAGGAAAATAAGGCCCATCACTCAAGTCAGCCTCAGAAATGCTCACTCGCTGTTAGCATCTATAATTTTTAATTCAATGCACTGTTAAGATTAATATTTTTAGCAAATGAGTGACAACTGTTGAGGAGAGGGAGAATAATGAGTTTGCTTTTGCACCAGGAAAACGGAAAGAAATTCAGCTGTTGAAGTTATCTAACAAGAAGAATTGTTCATTTTCTCTTTGCATGACATCTTCAAGGATTTTTTTTTTTTTACCCTACATATGCTTTCTTATATATTGCTCTTCTCTAAATGTAAAAAATAGAATTCATCCAATTAAGAAGAACTCAGATCCATATCTTACACCAGGAAACATTTCAAATGGATCAAAGGTTTAAATGTGAGGTACAAAATAATAAACGTATCAGAAGAAACCATGGGAGAATTCTTTTCAAATGTCAGAGTGGGGAAGCCTTTTTGAAACCATTATACAAAACCCAGATGCCATAAAAGAAAAGAGATATAGACTTAACGACATTTTTAAAAATTCTGCATGGCAAACTAACAGATACAGAACAAAACCACCACAAGTGATGTCAAAAAATAAATGACAAACTAGGAAATAGTATTTGCAATGTATATCACAGACCAGGGATGCTATCAAAAATATATATAAATCAAAATGAGAAAGCCCAAGAAACCAGTAGAGAAATAGGCAAAGGATATGAATAATCAATTTTCAGAAAAGGGTGTTCGAGTTGTTCTAAAACATATAAAAACACAGCACACTCATCATTAGGCAAATGCATATTAAACTACATTGAGGTACCACTTTTTGATGATCAGATTGGCAAAAGTCAGAAGATTTGACAACAGACTGTGTTGGTGATAGGGTGGGCAGTAGGCAGTCCTCTCCCGTTGCTAATGGGAGTATAAATTGGTACAAATGTATAGAGGGCAATTTGGCAATTTCTAACAAAATGACAAATGTACAACCCTTCTGAACCAGCAATTCCACTTCCAGGAATGTAAGTTATAGACATATTTGTTTGAAAAGTCATATTTAAAAGTTATCCATCCCTGCATTGCTTGTAGAAATAAAATGGTAGAAAACAACATGAATGTCTGTCAGTAGGGAATGGGTTCAATTACAAAACATCAATTCTGTGGAACACTATGATTCGGTAATGTAAGAATGAGGATGTTCTTATGTACTGATTTGGGGAAAACCCCAAGATATATGGGTTTTTTTTTTAAAGGCAATATGTAGCAAAGAATACATAAATATGTTATATCTTTCATTCCAAAAGGAGAAAAAATAACATGTCCGTGTCTTCGTTGTTAAAAAAAAAATCTTAATCCACAGTTCTTAGAACAACAACTGCCTGTTTCAAAAGCTCCAAGTAGCCAGCGCTTCTGTTTTGGTGATCTTTCCTTCTGGTTTGAGCAATCTGTGTAAGGATAAGTATGCATTTTTAGAAATATCATTTATTGATTGCCTGTTAGGGCTTTAAATTTGTCATCATTGATCTCTCTTTAAACCTCACAAGAGATGCCAGAAGGATGGTATTCTCTCCATTTTACAGGTGAAAACACTGAGACTCAGAGACGATATGTGACTTGCTTAAGGCCACATGGCTAAGAAATTACAAAGGCAGTGTTTGAACCCAAGTCTGTCTGGGTCTAAAGCCAGTGTGTTTCCTGCTCAGCTACACTGTGCAAATATGCCGTGGCTGTCTTTGGGAGCCTCGCGTGAACTGAGGAGATGAAGTTTTCCCCTTTAGCTGTGTACCAGGGGCTTTGCAGCCTCCCAAACTATCCCAGATCTGAGAGATCTGACCCCCTTAAATAGAGCTTTTGTGTGTGGGTTTTTCAGAGCTCCTTGAATGAGCCTAATACACAGACTTTCAGAACCTTGGCTACACAGCAAGAGTAATAAGACCACACGCTCTCAATATATGAACACATTCAGTCTTCAGCCAGCTGTGTCATGTAGGTACTGCTAATATCCCCATTTCACAGATGCAAAAGCTGGAGCTTAGAGAGAGAGTTCAAATGCTTTGCCCAGGCTAGTAAGGGGAGCAGTGACTAAGATTTAAGCCCAAGTAGTCTGGCCCCAGGGCTATTGTCCATGATACTATATTCTTAGCCACATACCTCGCTCATTTCCAGGAATGTCAACTATAAGTCAAGAAACAGACACTGGGCTAGTGTTGTGGGGATATTCTGGGTTCATGTAACCTGAGGTCAAAGGGCTCACAGGGGCCCTTCATATTAATCATGAGAAAACCAAAGCTCAGAGACACAAAGTGACTTGCCAATGTCCCGTGCACAACCACAGTAGTTTAAACACTCAACAGAGCTCCCTGCTTCCTGCCGGGTCCATCACCGCAAATCAAGTCATCATTTGGAATTGTTCAGACCTAGGTTAGGAAAGATTACACTTGTTAGAAAGAAATGGGAAGGCGAAGGAACCAAGAATCCATTTGCCCCAGCGTTTAAAGTTGTCTTGTGGATGGATCCGTTTACAGATATTTTTATAGCAGCATCCTTCTTCCCGGTTTTCCTCTGAGTTTGACGGGGAGCTTACTGAACATCGATACCAAGTTATTTTCCTTTATTGCTGCCACAAAACTGCCCTTAATAAGAAGTAAAAGAAAGAAGAATGGAAGCTGATGGTCTCTCTACTCTATTTCTTCCAGAGGAGTCCATAATCAAAGTTTTAGGGCCTTAACATTCTTTCTTAGAGAAAATGCTTTCCTGTCAAGAGTGCAAAATGTTCCAGGTACTTCACTGACTTGCATATTTCTCTCCGGTGTTGTTTTGCCCTGGGTGGCAGCCATCAGTTTGGCCACCAAATCTTGGGAGCAGCCCAGGTTTGGATCATCTTACTTCTGCTGCTTCTAAGCAGTGTGGCCTGAAGCACTTTCTTAACTTCTCTGAGCCTTGTTGTTGACTCTTCTACCATGGTGTTAAATAACAACTACTAGACAGGCCTTTGAGACAATTCAGTGAACAGCCCTAAGAAAAAGTATCCACAAAAGTGGTTTGCACACAGTGGGTGTCCCCTGGGACTTCAGATACTCTTATTATGAGCCTAAATCTGCCTTCCCATAACGTCTGTGAGTGGCCTTTGCTCTGTCCTGTGAGCACTGCAGAATCAAGTGTAAGATCTTCCACAGGGCAGCTCTCTAAACGTCTAAAGGTCACCAGCTTCTCCCCCCAGGTCCTCTAAAAAGATGCTACAGCACTCTGGAGTTCTTGACATTTTCATGTGTGGTAATTTGCGGTCCCTACTATTTAACCAGTTTTCCACTGATTCACTCCAACTGAGTTATGTATTTAGATATGACCTGAGGTACCAGTGAATTTATTGAAAGAAGTGCATTACAGGTAATGGTACATTAGTGCTGTGATAGAATTAACATTCTTTTTGTGTTTATGTGTCCTCTGGGATTCATTCATTCTCTCTGAAGGATGATCCCAGATGTCTTTTGCTTGAATGTAAGGGGATGAATTGATTCACCTGTGAGGCAGTGTGAGTTATGGCCACAGGACACCCTACTGAAATTAACCAGGGTGTACTTTAAACAACCATCAGGCCATTGGGCATTTGCTGAGGGAATAGCTTCAGTAGTCTCTCTCTCTCTCTCTCTCTCTCTCTCTCTCTCTCTCTCTCTCTCTGTCTCTCAATAAGGGGCAGAGAGGTCAAAACCAGTAAGCGACCTCTTACCTGGAGTACACTTTAACGATGATGTCTGCTCAACCTGCCCTGTACCAAAATGACTCCAAATCGCCCATGTTTTCCAGCTTCTTATCGTTCACCTGACTTCGAAAGCGTTGGTAGCTGGTGGAGAGAAACTGGTTTGGAGATCAGGTCCAGCCCAAGCCCTGAAACTCACAAGCCATGTCTTTCTTTGTTTTTCCATCTCCCTAGTTGGGCTCATATGCTCATCTACATCACCTTCTCACCGTCCCATGAGACGAAACACTTCAATCACTTCAAGTTGCTCAGAAGAAAATCCCCCATGTGTTGGCGTTTTTGTTACCTGCTTCAGAGTAGTTGTATGACTTAAGGAACGTGTATGAATTCTGCAGTAGGCTGCGTTGAAGTAGACAGATTAAGTGCGAGGAATTCTTTAGGAGGAAGTCATTGAGACTAGCTGGAAGCTGTGTTTCATCAAAGAAATGTTTAGGCCCAAGAAAGCATATGTCTGTCTCTCTGTTTCTTTGTCTGTCCTTCTGCCCAGAGAGAAGGGTGGATAAAGGAAATCGGAGAAGTTACAACAGGAAAGAGAAACTTGCTCAAGCTTGAGTATGATGTTTTGCTGAAATCTGCGCTTGGGTTCTTCCTAGAGACATGGCTCCTCCTGGACTTTGCAGCTGAATTCTCAGGGAACTGTCCTCAGAAGTCCTCTGTGTACTGATTCTTCTGCTTTTAGAATGAACCACATTTTAAAAGGGGAAAAGAGAACACACTGTGGAGTCAGGGAGACAGAAGTGAGAAACCCAGCCATCTGCCCAAGATATTTTGCACCACAGCCTGGGGTTCTCCTAGCAAGCACACGGAATGTGCAGTGTTCTGGCGGAACTGTGACAGAGGACCTCTGATTTGGGAAGCCACTGCCCTGCCCCCATTTTGAAGTGTCCTCTCATGCTCTGCCTCCCAAATATGTTAGAAAACCAGCAAAGATGCCCGGGAGCAATGGCTCACACCTGTCATCCCAGCACATTGGGAGGCCGATGGGGGCAAATCAATGGAGGACAGAAGTTTGAGACCAGCCAGGCCAACAAGGTGAGGCTCTTGTCTCTACAAATAATAATAAAAAAATTAGTCGGGCATGATGGTGCACACCTGTAGCCCCAGCTACTTGGAAGGCCAAGATGGGAGGATCACTTGGGACCAGGGGTTTGTGGCTGCAGTGAGCTATGATCATACCACTGTATTTTAGCATGGGTGACAGAATGACACACTGCCTCTTAAAAAATTAAAAAAGAAAAGAATAGGGTCCCAACATCACCCCAATGTGTTGCAAGACTAACCTAACACATTCTTTTAGTCTCAAGAAGTCTCAGGTCGATTTTAATACCTTTTGTCACTTGAGGAATCTCTGCCTACCAGATATCAAAGTAGGGACAATTTTATTATGGCCCAGCAGTTTCTATTAAAGGCATTTAATCCTTTAATGGGAGACTGGTCATCTAAGTATTACTCGGTATTTAAAATACTTTGATTTCTGTTCAGAAGACAAATTTTTTTTTTTTTTTTGAGTCAGAGTCCCACTCCGTTGCCCAGGCTGGAGTGCAGTGGCATGCTCACGGCCACCCCAGCGTTGACCTGCTGGGCTCCAGTGATCCTTCCGCCTCAGCCTTCCAAGTAGTCAGAACCACAGGCATGCGCTACCACATCCGGCTAATTTTTTTTTTTATTTATTGTAGAGACAAGGTCTCGTCAAGTTGCCAAGGCTGGGCTCAAACCCGTGGGCTCAGGCAATCTACTTGCCTCAGCCTCCCAAAGTGCTGGGATGACAGGCTGAGTCACCCAGCCCAGCCACAAATATTATTTTTTTAAAATCGCTCCATGCATGTTACAAGACAGCATGGCAAGTCTCCAAGTGGGAGACTCATCCCCCCTGGAGACTTCCACCTGGAGACTCATCCCACATGGAGAATCAAACTGGGATTGCAGGAATGTTCTTGAATCTCCAGCCTTTATTTAGTGCAGTTCTACCTGCTTTCTAAGATTGAATATTCCATTTTTCCTCCTTGGATCTTTCTGGTCCATCTGCAGAAGGTGTTGTCATCACATAATTATTGCCTGGCCTCTTCAGGGACACAGAATGACCCCATACCCCAGGGAAAGTCCCCTTAGATGATTTCCCTTTGTGAAAAGTGTTTTCAGTCTTCCGGATGAAAAAGCATGAGGAGGTGTAAACTGTGATAACATTGAATTATCGTTTTCCTTTTCAATTAGCACCCGTAGCCATCACCTTGTGTTACTAAAACTGAAAAAAGATTCGCATCAACATGCTTTTATTCCAGCACTGTGGTCATCCACATAGTGAGTTGTCAGGATCCCTGCTACAGGTTCCTAAACTCTCCAGACACTCAAAAAGGTGGCACACTGTAGTTGGGTTGTTATAACCAGCACTTCTCAGTCGACCCTTCTGCGATGGTGGACTCCTCCATGGGGAAACAGGAGTTCCACAGGCCCCCGGCTGGTTGAAACTGGTGAGCTTTCAGTTAAAAGTGCTGGAAGAACAGTGGTGGAGACTGGCACAACTGTATTTCTTTCTTCCTTCCTACCCATCTGTGGCAGGAAAAATCTTCTTGATCATTTATACCACATGAAGACAGCACTCTTTTTGAGGCACTAAACTTGAATGTACTACCATCCGATGCAAAAAACCCAGCTGGTTGGTATCCACGTTTTTTTGTCCAGTCCCCATCCAGTAGAAACATTATCCTGCTCAAGCTAGTTGTTAGAACATTCTGTCAAATGGAGACCTTTATTAATGGAGGTAACCATGCTTCACTGGGCATAGTGAAAATTGAAGTTCCCTAGGGTGACCTGGAACCAATGAAAAATTCTGAGATGACTTGAATCGTCAGAGAAAGGTTAGCATATGTTCAGTGTTGTTTTAGTGTTAAGTGCATTTGATTGCACTCCATGTCTTGCAAATTGGTAATGGATACCTAGTATTTTTGATAATACTCTATGAAACAGAATGTGTGGTTTGACACAAATTCCCATTTCCTGACAGAGCAGGGCAGCGGAGCCTTCTTGTTATAGCTGGCTGGTTGTTCTGTTAACGGCAGAGTTAGGTCATTCTTATTCTTTATGGCAAGCCGAATAGGTATGACTTAGAATCTACCTCCTTTTTATTTTTAATTAGGCTTTATAGATTTAAATGTGCTAGGCACATTTGAGAGGGGAGGTATTGTAACAAGTCGAGCTCCTAGCCAGAGGACTCTCTGCTCCTAAATTTCTCAAAGGACAGCATTGTCTTTGGCTAATGGGATTAAAGAGGACATAAGAATGAGATCGCTGTCCCTGCTCTAATATTTCTACCTGTTTCTTCAGCACAGCCTCGGCTGCTCAATGTACTTTGAATTCCAATATGATCTCCTTACAAGTCTTTTTTTTTAGGCCCTAAGAAGGCCAAGGAGTTACTTTGGAATTTAAAGTCTTCTGTTTTTCTTTTCTCTAAGAAAAAAAGGAGAAGAGTATATTCTCAAGTAGGTGAGAGGATCTGGAATAGGAAGATACAGTAATGATTTCCAGTTTTAAAGGATACCCAAAGGAAAGCTGACCTCATTTTATTGGCAGAAGATTACACTGTGTATTTATAGTTTATGATACTGACTTCCTGAAGAGAAAAAACTAAAAATGTGTGGTGGAATGTTACCATACTAAAGGAAGAGTGGGTGACATTCCCATCCAGGTGAATTTCCCCATCTGACTAATTAAACAATGTTGCCGGTGACGTGGAAGATTTTGTTTAAAAAAAAATGTTGCAGCCGGATTGGGTGGTTCAGCCTGTAATCCCATCACTTTGGGAGGCCAAGACAGATGGATTGCCTGAGCCTGCGGGTTCAAGACCAGTCCAGGCAACTTGGCGAGACCTCATCTCTACAATAAGTCAAAAAAATTAGCCGGGAGGGATAGCGTGCCTGTAGTTCCAGCTACTTGGAAGGCTGAGGTAGAAGGATCGCCGGAACCCAGCAGGTTGATGCTGGGGTGGCAGTGAGTGTGCCACTGCTCTCCAGTCTGGGCAACAGAGTGAGACTCCAATTCAAAAAAAATAAATGTTGCAATCTTTTCAATATTACTTAATTTTATCTTCTGAAGTTAATCTTTCACTGTCTTTCTGGTATGTATACCTTTTCTCTTTTCCTTCCCTCAGACCTTTTCTCCCATCTCCGTATGGATGAAAAAACAAAAAGCTAATCTAAAATTAGAAATCCACCAGCACCATGGAACCCCATGGTAGAAGTATCAGAAGAAACCACCTCCCTGTCCTGGCCCCTCTGCCTTTCAATGGTCCTTCACAAAGCCTTGGAGGTCTCTTAGAACTACTGCTTGTCACAGAACTCTGTCATAAGAGGCTTTCGTGCTTGAAGTAACAGAAAGTATACCATCACGAGAAATCTCTTTTTCAACAACTAAAGTGAGGAAATGAGGGAAGAGGGGAGATGATAGAGAAAAATTAAGAGAAAAAATGTAATATTTCTTCCATGATGCTAGAAAAAATTGGAGGAGAGCACCAATGTGAAATCTCTGCGTAATTCCTCTACATATGGACATGGGATGTATGAGTCCATCCTACCCTATAAATACTTTTTAATGATGAAGTATTACTCTTTGGAAAGCTTTTAGACATTGGTTCATTGGAAAATGATAAAGTAGCTCGTTCACTGGATTTAATTTATGGCTTTTGAGTAAGAGTACCAAATGGAAGGTCGCCATGAATAGATAAAGGTGCCCATATAAGTGAAGAAAGGGGTTTACCTTCTTGAAGTTATCACCCTGGCCATGTTGATTAAAATCTAAATGCATCAATGAATTGTCAATCTTTCCCGTTCTCGTATACACATCTACCCACTCCCTGGAGACACCTCATGAGCACGTTTACTGGGTTTCCTCCATATCCACAGCCGTCTAAAAAGATTCAGAAAGATTCTTTTCTGCACCAGAATCTAAATTCTAACAGTATGTGCTTCTGCTCAGCCTGAAAGTATAAATCAGAATTAAAGAGATATTAGAATAGACAGCTTTATTAGCATTATAAAGCATGGCCAATAAAAAAGAAAGAGCTACACTCAGATAATATTATTTTGGAATTATTGGACAAATTTGTAATTAGAATCTTCTTTGAACCCATGGTATTACTTTTTCTTACAAGAGAAGTTCTAAAATCTTTTTTTCAGCTCCCCTCTCTTACCCTAACTGTGCTGTTAAGGGTGAATTTGATAATGTCTATAAAAGTGTTTTATGTTTATCAGAATTTGGTACTGAAGAAATTGAAGCTATTTGGACTGATGTTCTCAGTGATTGGGGGGCAAACGAACCACTTCTTGAAGGTGATTTAACACTTTCAGGCCTTTAAGATACCATTCAGTGCCTTGATAAAGATAATTTACTAAACAGTACTTCTGTAACTTAAAAGAATTAATGACCACCAAAAGTGAGCAAATGATTCCCTTTTTAGTTTTAGGGTCAGACCTATAGAATTATAAGTGAGGCCATTCACCTTCAAAGGGATTTGATTTTATGTCATTTCAGCAACTTTTTAAAAAAAGATCATCGGCCAGGCTCAGTGGCTCAGCCTGTAATCCCAACGCAATTCGAGGCCGAGGTGAGTGGATTGCATGAGCCCGCGGGTTCGAGACCCACCTGGGCAACTTGACGAGACCTCATCTCTACAATAAATCAAAAAAATTAGCCAGGC
>CAUYQG010073527.1:0-15851 GCA_963574415.1 Tarsius wallacei | reverse complement strand
CTTTCTCTGTTTTCAAAGTTGTCTCTGGAATAAAAGCCAGCCCTTATTCCATTTTGTTCATTCTGGGACATTTTCCGGAGAATTCAGCTGCTTTTGACTACATCTGGACTTGGGTTTGCGGCTGAGGTGTGGAGGCCGAGGCAGCATCTGAGTCTGATGGGTATTGAGTGGTGAGGCCTAGGGTTCTGAGGTATTTCAGTGCAAATGAGTCTCAGAACCCACCTGGGACCTGGGACTTGGGCAGGAGACGCCTTAAGGGTCAGGGGCAGGGTTCTCGGTGGTGGTGAGAGCAGCTACTGTGTGCCTGCTGGTGTCTGTGGCCTGGGACCGTTGGGAAGCTATGGGTGATCTGCCTTCTTTTCCCAGACACCGCAGACAGTGTGACCCCACAGTCCATTCTGCTCTGTCGCGAGAACCTGCACCATCCTGCCTCCCAGCCCTTGTTCTGCTGTTCCTTCATCCTCTAACCCTTCCTTCTGGCGCAGCCCCTGTCATGTATTAGAAGGTACACAGGTCTTTCTTAGACAGCGGACCTCAGGGCTTCCCTTCAACCCTGGTCTGTGGGTTGGGGATGTGGCCTGGGGGCTTTTGCGACTTCAGGATCTGTCTCTGGGGTGTTTCCCTTCCTCTGCCTTTCAGATGTGGGCATTGGGGCCTGGACAGTTACTTGAAGAGGAGAAAAGTCAGGGTGCTGCCCCGCCCTCTTTATCCCTGTTTGCAGAGGTGGGGAGACCCCTGCACCTGAGCACAGTCTCTATCTAACTGGGGCCCTGCTGGGTGGGGTGGCAGGCATCAACCAGGCCATTGCCAGGTGCGGGGACTGGCAGCAGGCACCATTCTGTGTGTGCACAGCGGCGGGTGATGACCACCTGCTGAGTGAGGAGCCTCAGCAGTTGTCCAGCTGTTTGCAGAGCGAGCCCTGTTGTCAGTTATTAACAACAAAGGCCACTATTTGCAATCCTAAGGGACTCTGGGTGAGCCCCTAGGCCTGAGACCCAGCCCAGTGTTTCCTAGCTGTGTGAGGTTGGACAAGCACTTCAGCCTTTCTGAGCCTGTTTCTCATATATAAAATGAAACAATAAGAATACTTATCTCTGGAACCGGGCGCAGTGGCTCACGCCTGTCATCCCAGCACTTTGGGAGGCGGAGGCAAGAGGATTGCCTGAGCCCAGGGATTCGAGACAAGCCTGGGCAACTTGGCGAGACCTTGTCTCTAAAAAAAAAAAACAAGCTGGATGTGGTAGCATGCACCTGTGGTTCCAGCTACTTGGAAGGTTGAGGTGGAAGGATCACCTGAGCCCAGCAAGTCAAGGCTGCAGTGGCCATGAGCGTGCCACTGTACTCCAGCCTGGGTGACAGTTAGACTTCTACTAAAAAAAAACTTTATCTCTGAGTTAAGTGGAGATATGAAAAAAAAAAAGAAAAGAAAAGAATACTTATCTCAAAGGCCAGGAATTCAATCTCTGGATTACAAGAGACCAGAAACATGAGAACAAAATGCAGTGTGTTAGTTAGCCCAGGGTGAAAAAAGGTATGAAGGACATCACTGGGACAGTTGGTAAAGCTGGATGTGGACTGTAGGCTACAGTATGACGTCAACATTAGGTGGCCTTGCTCTAAGCATTTAGGGGTCAAGGGCACAGCACAAGGCACTCATTTTCAAATACTAAGGAGAAACAAAAGATCATTTTAAAGAAAACTACCAACCTGGTCATCATAGCGATACCTCGTCTCTACAAAAAAATAGAGCATTTAGCTGGGTGTGGTGGCACGCACCTGTAGTCCCAGCTACTCAAGAGACTGAAGCAGAAGGATCTCTTGAACCCAGGAAGTGAAGGCTCCAATGAGCTATGATCGCACCACTACACTCCAGCCTGGGGACAGTGTGAGACCCTGTCTCTAAAACAAGAAAGAAAGAAAATGAGGCAAAATAGGCAAATCTGGGAAAAATATAAGAGAGTTCTTTGTACTTTTCACATAACTTTTTAGAAGGGTTTTGAAATTATTTCAAAACATAGCTTTAAAATATGCCTGTCTTGGCCAGGCGAGGTAACTCACGCCTATAATCCCAGTGCTTTGGGAGGTGGAGATGAGAGGATTGCCTGAGTCCAAGGGTTTGAGACCAGCCTGGGCAACTTGGCAAGACTTCGTCTCTAAGATAAATTAAAAAAAAATTATGAGCTAGCAGGTTGAGATGGAAGGATCTCCTGAGCCCAGCGGGTCAAGGATGTGGTGGCTGTGAACATGCCACTGCACTCCAGCTTGGGTGACAGAATGAGACTCTTACTCAAAAACAATGCCTGTCTTATGGGTCTGTGGTATGAGTGAGATGACATTAATTCATGGTGCTTAAAACAGTGCCTGCACTCTGAACATTAGCAGTTATTGTTAACTGTTGCTTTTTTTTTTTTTTAATTTTTCTATTTTTGAGTTAGAGTCTCACTCTTATCTGCGCTGGAGTGCAGTGGCACGCTCACACGGCCACCGCAGCCTCCACCTGCTAGGCTCAGGCGATCCTTCCACCTCAGCCTTCTAAGTAGCTGGAACTACAGGCACTCGCTACCGCGCCCAGCTTATTTTTTTATTTTGTAGAGACGAAGTCTCACCAAGTTGCCCAGGCTGGTGTCGAACCCCCGGGCTCAGGCAATCCTCTCGCCTCATGCTGGGATTACAGGCTGAGCCACCTTGCCCGGCCTTTGTTATTCTTAGTGTGGGCAAAGTGTGTCTCATCTTGTGGTGATAGTCCTGAGTGGCAGGTCGTGTTTCTCCACTTTACAGACGACACAGTTGAGGCCCAGAGACGTTAAGTGGCTTGCTTAGGGCTGCCCAGCCTTGAGCCCAGGGCACCGATACGTGGGCTGCAGATGTGCTTACAATTTATTTTGGGTTAATTGCCAACATTTGAAAACCGCCGATTTTTCATCACATCCAGATTTCTGGTGTCTTTGCCGGCTTGGCTGGCCTACACCATGGCCCCATTGCCACGTGGCAGCTACCGGCTACCGCTTAGCAGCCGCCCTCCTCACCCGGGGCTCAGGCCTTCAGTTTGCCCCCGTCCCCACTGGGCCGGCCCGCCTTGCTTGTTGATGCCTCCTCCTGGCCTTAGGGGTCCGAGTTTGCCATTCTGGGGAGGCGGCTGCAGGGTGCCCGGACACAGGCTTGGATTTCCCCCTGCCCCCACCTTCTCCTCCATCCAGAGGGGCTGTATTGCCCTCTCCTTTATGCAACTGGTTGACGCCTGCTGTGTGTGGGCAGTGACTGGGGGCCTCCTGGGAGGAGGAAGAGGAGCCTGAAGCTTTGCGGCTCCGGCCTGCTGTCCCGGCACCTCCCCAGGGCTCCCTCCGTCCTGCAGCCTGAACTGTGGGCCTGGCTCTGAAGAAGGGGTACAGGGTGGTTTGCTGACCATCCCTCTAGGACTGTGCAGGAGGAGCTCACAGAGGGCCCCCGATGCTGTCTTCATCTTGGCTTGGTATCTGGAGGTGGGTTGGTCGTTTCTCTGCTCCAAGCGTTTCTGGAGGCTGGTTGGAAGGGCTGGCGGGATGGGGCTGGCCAGCCTCCAGCAGGGCTGAGCTCTGCACACATGGCTGAGATGGTGGTTCCATCCCAGGGCATGGCCTGTGACGCCGCCCCACTCGCCTGGGTGCAGGGTCTGTAGAATGGGTTTTGGCACAGGCTGGCAGTGGGCACACCTATCCCTGCGAGGCAGCCTGACCCTGGGAAGCATTGTTTATGTGCCCTTGTGGGTGTGCCTCTGGTCCCCAACTCACGGAGGAGGGAATAGGCTCCATGAAGATGGCAGCAGGAGCTCGACTGCTGAGTTTTAGTTTTCAACAGATGGGGAAACCAAGGTTCGGAGAGGTGCTGTGACCCTCAGAGGTCACACCCCAGGTAGCAGCAACGCTGGACTAGAAACCAGAGCTTCTGCCTCTTGGGCCAAGGCTCTGAGCTGCATTCCTAGGGGGAGAAAGCTCATTTCTTATCTCTATGTGGCTCTAATATTTTAATTCCAGAAATAATTCACATTTAATTATTTAAAAAATCAGAAAATGACCAGTTGCTGTGGCTCACACCTGTATTCCCAGCACTTTGGGAAGCCGAGGCAAGAGGATTGCCTGAGCTCAGGGGTTCGAGACCAGCCTGGGCAAGTTGGTGGGACCTCGTCCCTACAATTAAAAAAAAAAATTAGCCAGGAATGGTGGCATGCACCTGTAGTTCCAGCTGCTTGGAAGGCTGAGGCGGAAGGATCAGGTCAAGGCTGTAGTGTAGTCCAGTCTGGGTGACAGAGTGAGACTCCAACTAAAAAAAAGAAGTCAGAAAATGTAAGCAATAAGGAGGAAAAACCTTAGAGTCTGTACTCCTCAAAGTAACCTGTTAGCATATTGATGTGTATTCTTCCAGACTTCTTTCTTTTTAAATCATATCACAAGAAAAACAGTTGAGCGTCGCCACTTCCTCTGTTGTCCCCTAAGGAGGCCACCCAGCGGTGTGTGCTGAGCTCTGGCTGCTCCAGGCTGTGTGTGGAGCTGGAGTGGGGAGCGGAGGTGTTCTCAGACAGGTGCCAGGCACCGCCCTGTCTGATACGGGAGGACCCTGGTGGATTTTCTCATCTCCTGTTCACCCCCTGTTGCTGGACGTTCAGGTTGTTTAGTGCTGCAATAAACAGCCTGTAGCTAAGTCCTCACATATATCAGAGACTGTTTCTTTAGGGTAGGTTAAAACAGGTAGGGGCTCACACCTGTGTTTACAATCCCAGCACTTTGAGAGGCTGAGGCTGGAGGATTGCTTAAGTCCGGGAGTTTGAGACAGCCTGAGCAACATAGCGAGAGCTCATCTCTACAAAAACAAAACAAAAAAACAAAAGAAAAGAAACTTAGCTGGGCGTGGTGGCACCAGCCTGTAGTCACAGCTACTCTGGAGGCTGAGGTGAGAGGATCACTTGGGCCCAGGAGTTTGAGGCCATGGTGAGCCGTGATCATGCACTCCAGCCTGGGCGACAGTGAGACCCTGTCTCTAAAAACAACAATAACAACAGCGGGTCCAGTTCTTGACTTTGTGGTGCCCTCAGGCTGGACCCAGTTTGCGGTAGGGCCGTGTCTGGGGTGTGAGGTCTGGGGCGCCAGGAGCTTTCTACTCCTCCCATAACTCCTTTGTGGTCGGAGGGTGAGACAGGGAGGAGCCCCACGGGAGGGCTTTGCCAGGAGAGTGTTAAGATGCTGCCGCCCAGGCTGGCACTGCAGCCTTTGAGCTCCTGTGGGTGACGGGGGAGGTGGGAGGTGAATGAAGAGGCATCTGCACTGCTTGGCGCTGGTGGTGGGGGGCCTTGAGGCTGCAGGGAGAGCCTGTGTGTGCTAGTCTGTCTTTCTCTGTGTCTGCCTGTCTCTGTCACTCTAACTCTGTCTGCATGTCTGTCTCTGAGTCTCTGTGTCTGTCTGTCTCCAATCAGGAGCAGGTTGAGGCTGGGTCTGCGTTACTGGCCTTGAGACCTCCAGGGGAGTCAACCTTCGCTCTCAAGACTGCACATTCCGCATCTGTAGGAAGGGTGAAAACAACCTTTTCACAGTGGGAGACTCAGAGGAGATGCCAGATGCCAGAGCTCTACGGTGACGGTGTTCCAACATTTCAGTGTGGAAAAGGTGGAGTGCGCAGCACGAGCCAGGCTGGCCCCCACCCCCGCCCACCCTGGGTCCCCCTCCACCCCGCACCTTCCAGCTTGGCCTGTCTCAGGCGCCGCCGCTCACGCACACTTCCCCTTAGGCACCCTGTCACTTCATCTGTGAAACGGCAGATAAGGACGCTTAAAAAACACACACCAAAAACTGTGAGAACGAATAAGTGAATACAGTGAAGTTGCCAAGTTGCCAACACACAAAAATCAGCAGTGTTTCTATATGTTAGCTAAGTGTCCGAAAAAGAAATCAATCCCATTTGTCATAGCCACACACATAAAAATACTTGGAATACATCTAACCAAAGAGGTAAAAGATCTGTACACTGAGATTTAGAAAACATTGGTCCAAGACACTGAAGGAGACACAAGACACATGAAAAGATATTCCTGTTCAGGCTGGGCATGGTGGCTCACACCTGTCATCCCAGCATTTTGGGAGGCTGAGGTGGGCAGATTACTTGGGACCAAGAGTTTGAGACCAGCCTGGGCTGCATGGTGAGATCCTAACTCTACAAAAAACAGAAAGAGAGAGAGAGAGAGAGGGAGAGGAGGGAGGGAATACAGAAATAAGCCTATATTCATGGATTGGAAGAATTAACACTGTGAAAATGTTCATACTACCTGAAGTGATCTACAGGTGATCACTTGTAATCACCTGCAATCCCTATCAATATTCCAGTGAGTTTTCACAGAAACAGAAAAGACAATCCTGAGGTTCATGTGAAACCACAAAGGACCCCAAATAGCCAAAGCAGCCTTGAGCAAGAAGACCCAAGCTGGAGGCATAACACTGCCCAATTTCCAACCATATTTCAAAGCTATAGCAATTACAGTGGCATAAAACTCAACACAGTGACCAAAGGAACAGAGTAGAGAGCCCAGAAGTGAATTGACCTATTGGCTTTCAGCAAAGGTGCCAAGGATGCACAGTGTGTGGAAAGGACAGTCTCTTCAATAAATAGTGTTGGGAAACTGAGTATCCACATGCAAAGAAGGAAATTAAACCCTTATCTCATACCACAGACTGGAACCAGCTCAAATGGATTGATGACTTAGTGCCTGAAACAGGTTTGGGGTCTGATACCAAAAGCTCTGGTAACAAAAGCAGAAATAGACACATGGGATTACATTCAACTAAGAACTTCCGCATAGCAAAGAAAACAGTTGTCAGAACAAAGAGACAGCCTACAGGTTGGGAGAAAATATTTGTAAGCCAAACATCTGATAAGGGCCTAACATCCAAAATACTGGGGTGCCAAAAAATGTGTACGTGTTTTAAGAGATGTTATCTATGTATTACTTTTTCAGTTGAATTGAATTACAGTAGCAATGTATAGTATGAAAAGATGGTGTTGTTAATCTTTTGTTATCGGTATATATTGAGTATTACAATTTTTTTTTTTTTGAGTTGGAAACTCACTCTGTCACCCAGGCTGGAGGGCAGTGGCACATTTCCGGCCACTGCAGCCTCAACCTGCTGGGCTCAGGTGATCCTTCCGCCTCAACCTCCAAGTAGCAGGAACTACAGGCATGTACCACCGCGTCTGGATAATTTTTTGATTTATTGAGTTGAGGTCTCGCCAAGTTGCCCAGGCTGGTCTTGAACCTGTGGGCTCAGGCAATCCTCTCACCTAGGCCTCCCAAAGTACTGGGATTATAGGCCATGAGCCACTGCGCCTGGCCTGAGTATTACAATTTTAATACAATTTTTTCCTTTTCTTAAAATGTGTATACATTTTTTGGCACCCTCTGTATATAAAGAACTCAAAGAGCTCAATGGCAAGAAAACAAATAACCTGATTTAAAAATGGGCAAAGGGCATGAACAGACACTTCTCAAAAGAAGATGTATAAATGTCCAGATAGATACGTGAAAAAATGCTCAGTATCACAAACGTTAGGCAAATGTTAATTAAAACCCCAATGAGATATCACCTCACATCGTTAGAATGGCTGTTATCAAGGAGATGAAAGTTAACAAATGTTGGTGAGGATGTGGGGAAAAGGGAACCCTTGTGTAATGTTGATGGAAAGGTAAATTGGTGCAGCCATTATGGAAAACGATAGGGAATGTTCTCAAAAAACTGCATATGTGATCCAACAATCCCTCTACTGGGCATCCATCTATAGGATTTGAAATCATGTCAGAGAGACACCTGCACACTCAGACAAGTGCTCGTCAGCGAGTGAATGGATAAGGAAAATGTGGTAGGCCAGGCGTGGTGGCTCACATCTGTAATCCCAGCACTTTGGGAGGCTGAAGTGAGAGAATTGCCTGAGCCTGTGGGTTCAAGGCCAGCCTGCGCAACTTGGCGAGACCTCATTTCTACAGTAAATAAAAAAATTAGCTGAGTGTGGTGTGTGCCTGTAGTTCCAGCTACTTGGAAGGTTGAGGTGGAAGGATAGCCTGAGCCTAGTAGGTCGAGGCTGCAGTGGCTGTGAGCATGCCACTACCCTCCAGCCTGGGCGACAGAGTGAGACTCTGACTCAAAAAAAAAAAAAAAGAAAAATGTGGGATATGTACATCATGGAATACAGTTCAGCCTTCAGAAGAAGGAAATTCCTTCCTTCAAAATGACACGGATGAACCCAGAGGACATTATGTTAAGTGAAATAAGCCAGGCCCAGCAGGACAGATGCTGTATGCACTCACTAATGTGTGGAATCTAAATAATTGAACTCAGACATGGAACAGAATGGTGGTTAGCAGAGGCTGGGGAAGGGGGCAGGGGAGTAGGAAGATGCTCATCAAAGGGCATGGAGTGTCCATTAGGGGAAATGAGTTTTTGGAGAACTATTGCACAACATGGTGATGATAGTCAAAAATAACGTGTGTTTCAAAATGGCCTAGAGAATAAGTTTCAAAGGTTCTCACCATAAAAAATGATAAATATTTGAGGCAATGAATATGTTAACTTGCATAATTTAATCATTCCACATTTTATATATGTAATATCACTTTGTAGTCCATAAAGATACCAATATTGGTGTAATTGGTCAATTTACAATAAAATTAAAAAACACATAATATTACAACACCTAAAAATTAGCAATAATTGTTTAAGATCATAACTTTCCATTCAGTGTTCAAGTTTTCAGTTGTTTTTTAAATTTCAAAAAATACTTTTTTAGTTTTTTAAAATCAGGATCAAGAGCTGGGTATAGTTTCATGTGCCTGTAATTCCAGCTACAGGGAAGGCTGAGGTGGGAGGATCCCTTGAGTCCGGAAGTTCAAGACTAGCTTGGGCAACATAGTGAGACCCTGCCTCAAAAAGTATATATATAAGGATCCAAATTGGGTCCACAGGATGAGATTGGCTGATATGTTTCTTAAGTCTTTCTTTCGTCTGTAGGACTGATATTCATTGGTTCTCTCTTGTGCAGTGTTTGTGTGGAAACTGTGTCCCTTTGCCTGTGTGAGGGCTCCCTTTGATGTATAATGTGTTCCTTGTCCCATGAATCCTATAAACTGGTAGTTGTACCTGGAGACTTGATCTAATTCAGGTTTAAATCAGTATCTAACTGATTTTTTTTCTCGAGACAGCACATTGGAGATGGTATTACACATTTCTGGGAGGCATGCACAGTCTGGTGGAATCTCCTGTTATAATGTGGCAGCCACTGATATCCAGTGGCTTTAAGGTAGTGTTTTTATTTATTTTTTTATTCGTGTCTCACTCTGTTGCCCAGGCTGGAGTGCAGTGACACAATCATGGCTTACCACAGCTTCAACCTCCTGGGCTTAGGCGGTCCTTCTGCCTCAACCTCCCGAGTAGCTGGGACTATAGGCTTGTGCCACCACATCCAGCTATTTTTTTTCCATTTTTTTGTAAGGATGAGGTGTTGCTATGTTGTCCAGGCTGGTCTCAAACTTGTGGCCTCAAGCAGTCCTCTCACCTCGGCCTCCCAAAATACTGGGATTACAGTTGTGAGCCATTGTGCCTGGTCTGAGGTAGCATTTTTAATTAGGGTAAAACCTTTGAGTTTTCACCCAGTTACTGGTGGTGCCTAGTTTGGTGTTGGGTGAAGAATTCCCAGTCTCAGGACATTGTTTTTCCTTATTCCTGTTTTTTCTTCACCATAGCTGCTTTTCCCCTTATGTTTTAATTATTTGGGTAGTATATTTTCATTAGAGACCAACTGAAAAGCAGACCTAAACAAGAGGTAACTATTAAAGTAAAACTGTTAAGTTCTGTCACTAGTGATAACGTCTAAGGTTTCGAATCTCTTCCTCCCAGTTTTCTTGCATGCAAAACTGTTTATGCACCCCTGGGACACTGTTCAACAGGAAAGGGAGCGCCCTTCACACTCAGTTCTGTGGCTGCTGCTTCGCTTCGTGGCGTGTCGGCAGCCCCTTTCCTAGGATCCAGGGGGACCTGACCTTCCTCCTTGCCCGTCAACGAGTCACACAGGGCCGGGGGCAGGGGAGGACAGGCAGCCGCTAGCGTGGCCCAGCTGCCAAGTTTCTCAAAGGAAGCAAGGACTTTTGGTTGGCAGGGCCGGTGCTTTCACATCTGTTCTTTTGGGATTGTCTGCAGTTACTCAACACACCATGACCCTGGCTGCCCTCGCCTTCTCCAGAGCGTCGTCTGCCAGGCATGTTGGAGACAGGGGCCCGGGGTCATGGGAGTCAGCCCCCTGCTCCTGACGGGCAGTGTCACCATGTGACCTAGGGCTATTCATTCTCTCTCCTGGCGTCAGAGCTGGCTGGCAGCAGCTCTTTGCATTTCTACATGGCAGGGGCAGAGCTGAGGGAGCTGGGTTTGATGGCCAAGATGCTGCTCACTTAGAATATGTGTTTATGTGGAGAATGGGCTCACCCCACAGCACCCTTAGGATCACCACTGGTGAGGAGTCAGAAGGCCCTCGTGAGCCAGGCGTTTCTACATGTTCCTACCACGGGAGGAGGTCCCCATACACCCGAGCCCACGGCTGGGAAGAGACAGGACAGGGCCTGAGGGGTGAGTAGGGGCGTTGGAACGCTCCTCTCACCTGTGTGAAAAGTGACTCTGGTAGCTGGGCATGGTAGTGTATGCCTGTAGTTACAGCTTCTTGGAAGGCTGAGGCAGCAGGATCGCCGGAGCCCAGCAGGTCGACACTGGCGTGGCTGTGAGTGTGCCACGGCACTCTAGCCTGGGCAATGGAGTGAGACTCCAACTCAAAAAAAAGAAAAGTCACTCTGGGAGGTGATGGTGCCACAAAGCCATGCTTGCCTCAGCAAGGCCCTCTCCATGGGGACCCACCTCAGTCCGGAGATGGACAGGGGGATCTGAGGGCAGCACAGAGTCAACCTGCTCCAGTTTCTGCTCTGTGTTCTTGCTGTGAGAGTCTGGGTTCAGGTCCATCTGACAGAAATGTCATGAGACCTCCTGAGTGCCTGGTGCCAGACAGAGATGGCCCTTGCCCTCTGCAAGGCAGGTCTGATGGAAGGGGAGATGGGAAACTTGGCTACTCCTGGGCAGGCAGGGGTGTGACATGAGTGAGTCAGACCAGGTCCTTTGAGCTGTGAGTGCTAGAAACCCTACTCCAGCCAAAGGGAAAGGGAGAAAGAGGAGACTGAAGATGGTGTGGATTCAGGCATGGCTGGATCCAGGGGCCCAAATGATATCATGAAGACTGTTTCTCTCTCCATTTTTCTGTCTTGGTTTCATTTTCAGACAAGCTCTCCCACATAGTGGATTGTGTTTGTTGTCTATTGCTGCATAACAAGTTATCCCAATTATCTCACTATTTCTGGAGGTCAGGAGTTCACGCTTAGCCAAGGGGCTCTGGCGAGGCTGCAGTCATCTGAAGGCTTGCCTGGGGCTGGAGGATCTGCATCCAAGGCGGCTCAGTCCTGAGGATAGCATGCTGGAGTTGGCTGTTGGCAGGCAGTCTCAGGTCCCGCCACGTGGACCCATCCACAGGGCTGCTTGGGCATCCTCACTGCAGTGTGCAGCATCCCCAGAGCAAGCAATCCACAAGAGAGCAAAGTGGAGGCTATCATGTTTCTTGTGACCTCACACGTCATGCGCTGTGACTTCTGTAATATTTCACTGGTCTCTCAGGTAGTGTGGGAGGGGACTGTACACAGACATGAATACCAGGCTCCTAACCCGTCCCCACCAGCCTAGTGAGCGAATGCACTCTTCCCACCCAGTCCAGCAAAAGTTTGGGATCGAGCCTCCCGGGGCCACCACAAGTCACGTGCCCATTCCTCAACTGACTGGTTGTGTGCCCACCCCTTGGGGGCAGGTTCCGCGTAGGGACAGGGAGCTGTTACCAGGAGCGGAAATGACTTCCGCTATGGAGAGGCCCGAGGGGAGGCCTGTGGCATTGCGGCCCAGAGGAGGTGATGGCGGGGCATTAGGAAGGCTTTCTGGAAAAGGGAACATTTACCTGTCTTGGCAGGATGAGTAGCATTTTAGTATTCCAGGAGGCAGAAAGACCCGAGCAAAGGCATGGAAGAGAGAGGCAGTTGGAGAGTGGGTCCAGGGAGACTAGGATGGGAAAGTGAATAGGGCTGGGAGGGCCGGGACGCCAGGGCAGGGGGAGGAGAAGCCAGGACTCAGTCGAGGAGGCACAAGCAAGCCACAGAACGTGTCTGAGGAGGGCGAACACATCGCAGAGCCGGGACCTGGAGTTTGGAACAGAAGGACATCTCTCTGGCCTCTCTTGACTGCTGGTTTCACTGAGCACTTGTCACATGCCTTATACGTGTCCTCACCCCTCTCCCACCTCCCCACTGTTCCCCTACCACATCCTCCCAAGAGCTGGACAACATGGGTCTGCCTTCGCAGAGGGGCTCCCTGAGCTGCTGCGAGCCGTAGCCTGGCTGAAGTTGCTTGATGGGGCTCTGACTCCGGCACTCTCAAGCCTCCTCATCCCCCCAGGATGAGGGGCTGGCTTGGGGGTGAGTGGTCAGCCCATCACTCAGACCCCTCCCGGGGATCCTCGGGGGCATGGCGAGCTTTGGGTGAAGAAGGATGGTGGCTGTAGTATGGATGGCTGTCTCCCTCCTCATCAGCCCCAGCCCCTGCCGAGAGTGTAAACAGACTGGGGGCTGGGGGAGCAGGCACCATGTCCGCTTTGTCAGGCAGGCCCAGCTGTTGGCCCAACACTGGGTGCTGCTTGTCCCTGGCTGACGGTTCTGTTCCTCTTCTTGGACCTGTTCCTTCATGAGGCCCGTTCTCCCCAGGGGACCCTCCCCTAAGCTCTGGACCACTGAGCTCCTGACCTTGATGGCTGCTTCTCCCTGATCTCTGTGCCTTGCTTCCGGCGGGTGCGTCTCCACCACCTCCCAGCCTAGGAGCTTGCATGGTGGGGCTGTGTCCATGTCACTATTGTGTCCCCTCACCAGGGAGGAGGGTGTGGGTTGCCGAGTCGGACAGGGCAGGGTTGGGGCCATGCTGTGAGCTCTGGCACCTTGGGCAGCAGACGCCAGTCTTTCCCATCTGAGGCTTCGAGGCCCAAGGCTGTGCTCCCTAGGGAGAGTCTGCTCAGCAGGTTTGGGAGCACAAGTGTGGGCTTGGAGGTCCTGGGCCAGGGCACCCCAGGGCCACTTGCCACGGATGGCGCCCTTGCTCCCAGGGAGGGCCAGGGGTGAGTGGTTGAGAGTATGAGCCATGGAGTCCTAGACCTAAGTTTGAATTGTTGCCTTTTCATAGTGGTGTGTTTGGGCAGGTGACTTGGCATCTCTGACCCTTGGACTCCTTAGACATTCCCCGTGGGACTTGCAGGGGTGATGCAGGCCGTGTGTGTAAACTCTTGGCATGATGCCAACACACAGCAAGTGAATGCTGATCCAGGGAGCATTGACCTGTACGTGCAGGTCCTGCCTGCTGGGACCTCATCGGAGGTACAAGGGGTGGGATATCCAGTACTCTCGTGGCTGTGCTGGACAAAGCTGTGGCTGCCGCAGGGAAGTGTGTGACCCATGAGTCCTCAAGGAGAGAGCTGGGAGGGCAGGAGGTGCTGCAGAGTGAGCCAGGCACCTGTGTCACTTGAGAGCGGACTTCTGGCCCCTTTGGTTGTCAGCAGCAGGGCTGGCATCATACACCCATGCCGTGGTGGTTTGTTGTCACACACTCCCTGCTGTGTGGCCAGTTCTAGACCTTAGCTCCCTCAGGATGGCAGGGAGCTTCCCCTGCCATGTCCTGGTGGTTGTCCACCCATGCCCCTCAAGCCACCCCCACACGGCAGCTGAGGCCATCTTGCAGAAACATCAGCCAGGGCAGGTCACTCCCCTGCCGTCCCCCGGTGGATTCCCACCCTGCAGTCCCCCTTACCCCGCCTTGCCTGTGCCTCTTCCCCTCTTCTCCTAGCTGCCCCCTCCAGGCTCTGTCTCCACACCCCTCTCCTCAGGGTCTGAGCATGAGTCTAATCATAGCTTCCTCCACTTCCTGGGCTCCAACAGCCTCTTGTCCACCGGGTCAGGTTAGGGCTATTATGTTCCTGAAGTCTACTGAGCACCGAGCACCATGACCCCGCACAAGCAAACGGGTATCAGCCAACACCCATTGAAAAGTGGTCGTGCAGGCCGGGCGCAGTGGTTCACACCTGTAATCCCAGCACTTTGGGAGGCTAGGCTGGGAGGATCACTTGAGCCCTGGAGTTCAAGGCCAGTCTGAGCAACATAGTAAGACCTCATCTCTACAAAAAATAAAGATTAGGCAGGTGTGGTGATGCACGCTTGTAGTCCCAGCTGAGGCAGGAGGATCTCTTGAGTCTAGGAGGTCAAGGCTATGGTGAGCTGGGTGACAGAGTGAGACCCTGGCTAAAAAATAAAAAAAAGAAGTAGACATGTAATTCACGCACAGTCAAGTGCACAGACCTTAAGCATACAGAGCCATGGGTTTTACTCAGGCACACACCATGTAACCAGCACTCAGATGGGGATTAGAGCCTCTTCGGCCCAGAAGGTCCCTTGTACCAAGCAATGCCCCCTCACCGCCCCCAATGCAGCCACTGCCCTGCTGTGTGTCTTGTAGATTCAGTTGGTCTTTTCTGAAGTGTCATGCAAATGGAAACATGCAGAACATGTGCTCTTCTGGTCTGACTCTCCCACTCTGCACAATGTCCGGGATATTCACTGATGTTGTTGTGTGTTACCAGCAACCAGTTCCTTTTTATTGCTGAGTAATTTTCTGTTGTATGAATACGTGAAAATTTGTGTATCTGCTTACCTGTTGCGAAGCATTTGGGTTGTTTCCAGTTTGACTAGTAGGATTAAAACTGCTATGAACATTTGGTTACAAGTCTTTGTGGACACATGCATGCATTTTTGGAGGGTAAATACCTGAGCATGAGTTGCTGAGTCAGTGGGCAAGCCTGTGCTTCACTTTAGTCCACACTGCTGAGCAGTGTTCCAGCGTGGTGGCTCCATTTCACATTCCTGCCTGCAGTAAATGAGAGTGAAGTGTTGCTTCACCTCCTTGTCAGCTCTTGGCATTTTCTTGTTAATTTTAGCCAGTCTGGTGGTGTAGGGCAATCTCGATGTGGTTTTTTTAATTTGATGATGTCTGATGATGCTGAGTACCTTTTCACGTGCTGTAGATCATTTCAGTGCCCTCTGTTGAAATACCTGAGTAAGTCTTTGCCTGTCTTTTAACTGGGTTGTATGCCTTTTCCTTGTTGGTGTGTGGGGGGATCTTTATTCTGAAGAGGAGTCTTTTCCCAGGCATATCTGCTGTGCATATCCTAGTCAATGACTTGCCTTTCCCCTGTCAATGATGTCTCTTCCTTCCCTGCTTTGGGACATCCAGGCCTGGGGGACATTGCTGACAGGAGGGGGTACCAGTGGTCAGGTTCCCCATGCAGTCCCCTTCTACCAGTCAGGTCACCTACTAACCTCAGCAGCAGGCCTGGCACAGACAGCAGCTACTGTGGTCAGCCCCTTTGGCCAATATGCCAATATGCACTGGATGCCTACTCTGCCCGAGACACCATCTTGACAGTGTGGCTGCCATCTCTGTCCTCTCTAGGAGCATAGTCGGGGAAGATAGACCAGCAACAAGTGGTCACAGCCCAGAGATGCTGTGATGGGGCAGGTGTAAGGGCCAGAAGGTCCAGAAGAGGGTTTCTGACTCCAGATGTGGAGGGGAGGCATGCCCTTGCACTGAGGAGCTCACATGCCAGCTGGGGAGTCAGGATAAAAGGTAGAAAATGAGTCCTGGCACAGTGGCTCACACCTGTAATTTCAGCAC
>CAUYQG010073521.1:0-13470 GCA_963574415.1 Tarsius wallacei | reverse complement strand
AGGCCCGCTGTAATGCCTCTGCGGTGTCCGTGGACAAGTTCCGTGTGGGGAGCAGGCCCCCTGGGAGAGATCTGGAGTCTTTCTGTGTCCTCTTCTGCAGAGGTCTCACAGACCACGCTGCCCGGTCGCCATCTTGGCCCCAGTCCCCTTTGGTGGTTTTCTGTTGTGCTATGCTTTGAATCATTTCTAGTTTTGTTTTGTGCTTCTACTAATAATTTTTGCTTTGTGGTTATCATAATCCTTACATAGACCATCTCAGGATCATAACAGACTACCTCAAGCAGATTCCAAGTTAGCTTTGATTGCATGCAACAAATTTACATTCTTACTCCCCTTACATTTTATGCTTTTAGTGTAAGAATTTAATCATTTTATAATGTATAGCTCTTGAAAATTCATCTTATCTATAGTTGTTATTAATAGCTTTATCTTTTATACTTTGTACTAGGGATAAAATTGCCTTATACATCATTAGTTTAATTTGGAATATTCTTAATATGGCTCTGTTTTATTTATGCCATTGAATTTTGAGTTTTTATGTTTCATGTTATTAATTAGTGGCTTGCCTTTTTGTTTTGGTTTAAATAACTTTCTTTGGCAATTATTGTAAGGCAGGTCTAGTGGTGATGATCTTTCTTAGTTCTTATTTGTCTGGAAAAGTTTTTGTTTATCCTTTATTTCTGAAATATGGCTTTACTGAATAACATATTCTTGGTTGCCAGTCTTTTTTTTTCTTTCAGTTTTTGTATATTACTATCCCATTTTCTTTTGGCCTGCAGGGTTTCTGCTGAAAAATCTGTCTAGTTGTATCAGCACTCCTTTGAATGTAATGTGTTTTTTATCTCTTGCTTCACTCAGAATTACTTCTGTCTTTGACTTCTGATATTTTGATTATTATGTGTTGCAGTATACTCCTCTCTGGGTTGAATTTTATTGAAGACCTCTGCAATTCCTGTACCTGACTGTATCTAATTCCAGGTTTGGAAAGTTTTCATTCATAATTTACTTAAATATGCTTTCTGGCTTCTTTTCTCCTTCTTCTCCAAAACTCCAATTATGCATAAGTTTGGTTCACTGATGGTGTCCCATAATTCCTGTAGGCTTTCTTCTTTCTTTCTTATTCTTTTGTCTCTTTGCTCCTCTGACTGGATAATTTCAAATGTTTTGTCTTTCAACTCACTGATTCTTCTGATTGATCAAATCTGCTGCCAATGCTTTCTACTGAATTTTTTAGTTTATTCTATTTGTCATCTCTAGAATTTTTATCTTTTTTATTTTTTCAATTTTTTGTCAAATTTCTCACTTTTTGTATTGTTTTCTAAATTGTATTAAATTTTTTATTTGCATATTCTTGTAGTACACTTAACTTCTTTATGAGTACTGTTCTGTCAGCCAATTAGTACATCTCCATATCTTTGGGATTCATTATTGGAGCTTTATTAGTGTCTTTTTCAGGAATCATGATTTCCAGATTCTTCATAATCTTTGTGTCTTTGCATTGTTGTCTGCATATCCTAGGAGACAACCCCCTCTTTTGGTTTTTACAGGGGTTCTTTGGTAAGACTATTGCTTCACTATTTATCTAGCTTGTGATTTTGCAAGGGACAGCTTGTAACAACCTCAGGAAGGCAGACCTTGTTGTAATTCTTTAGTTGACTGAGCTGTTGCCTTTGTTTAGATGTCATATGGAACTGCTGGGTAGGGTCCACTGTTTCAACTTTGGCTAAGTTTTGAGTAACTGTTTGACCTCCCAAGTCAAGCATATCTAGCCCCTACTCTTCTTCAAAATGCATAGAGGTGAGAGTCTCTACCTAAATGGAGTTGTTGAGAAGACCCTTTGGCTGAATGAAGCTGTTGCTTGACTTCCTGGGTCAAGTCAATATAGTCCCTATGCTTCTCTGATGCACTGAGATGGAAGAAGTCTTCCTGCCTGGGCAGGGTCATTGGGAGTATTTTTGTTTGTTTGGCTAAGAGGAACTGCTGCTTGACTTCCCATGTCAAGTCATTCTAGTATCCTCACTTCTCTGAAACTCATGAGGGTGAGATTCTCCCTGCCTGGGTGGGTTTGTTAGGGGTGCTTTTTGACTGAATATAGACACTGCCTCACTTCTAGTGTCAAGCTCATCTAGCATCTTCTCCTCTCTGAAATGGGAAGAGGTAGGAGGAGTGTCTCTGCCTGGGTGGGGTTGTTGGAGGAAGGTCTGAGACATGGTGGAAAGATCAGAAGTCTAGGGACTCAACCTAGGTTGTACTTCCCATTATATTTCTAAAGGTGATCAGCTCAGCTTTGTTGGTGGGCTATTAGGTGGACTGATATCTCAGACTTGGAGCCACAGCTGGCACAAAGATACTACAAAGATCTGTACACTGATTACAACTGTGCAGTCTGCCACCTTTCTTGTGTTTACGTGACTTTGGATGGTCTAACAATGTCATTTGCACTAGTGTTTTGCTTGAGATGAGACTGAAGTAGGCATCCTGGGAAGCATTCTGGAATGCTAGAAAATCTGTATGACTGTTTCTGGTTCTCTTTTCCCTCTGTAGAAACTGTAGGCCTAGGGAAATCCTTTCTATCTGGCACTGTACCAGCTTGGGGAAGAGGGAGGGGAAGAGTGATCAGAGAGACACTGCTCTTCTTATCCTTCTAATTGAGATGTTATTCAGTTCTGTGGACCACACAGGTGTCTCAGGCTTGTTTATAAGTGTTGAGGTTTTCAAAGAGATATTCTAGTCTTTGGATAGTTGCTAGTTGCATTTTCAGTGAGAAGAATGGAACCTGGGACTTCTTATTCTGCCATCTTGCTGATATCACTTCTCAAATGAGACTTTCTTTGTCTTAGTTTTGACTGAGGATCCAAGAAAATAGGTGAAAAGAACTCCCATATACTTACTCCTGGACCACTATTGATAGCTTTGTAGATGGGAAGGGAGAAGTAAAAGCACCATCCTGAAAGAGAGGAATCCAGCTTTTCTTCTTGCCACTGAAAGTTTCTCATTTGCAATAGGCTCAAGCTGAGGGAGGGGAGACTCTCTACATTACTTTTTGCTGGAACTAGGCATTTTTATGCCCCAAATGAGTATTCTCGGGATTAAAAGTGACTAGAGGAATATTTGCCATCTGATATTCACCAGGAAAGTCAAGGGACCTTCCCTAGAGTCCACTGAATGGATGGGGAAGATCTCTTCCCAAAGAAGGACTGAACAAATGGTGGAAAGTAGACAATATTTTTGTTTTTTTCATTGCTTGTGTTCTACTCATGTGTCACTCAGCTGAAGAATTAAAAATTCAGTCAATCAGATCTTTTATTTGTGATATAACTATGTATATTGACCAAAAAACACTTATTGGAAAATTTCTATGTGTCCAGCTTTGTACTAAGACCCATGAGCAATATTATACACTCTCAATATTAGTCCCTAAATGGTACTTATTGCAGTTTACTTGAGCATCTAGATTGTTGGAAGAATTTTTCATTTGTGCCTGATCTCAGGACTGATTTTTCATTCACTACTTACATATTTTAATTTTTATAATTATTAGTAATCTTCAAAGAGGGCCTTTAATCCCTAGTAATTCACTTGAATATTTATTATTACACTTATTGACTATTGGTGTCTTCTTAAAACTTCTAGGGTGAGTAAAATTACAAATCTACAGGTAAAGTTATACCAAGTACTAGATAAATCATTTAACTAATTTGAGTTTATAGGTCACCTATATCATTATATAATTGGGGATCCTGAAAGAAATTGAGATGTTTGTTAGCCCTAGACATATCATGGGGTCAGCACAAGCAAAAGTTATGGAATATCTTAATTAATTTTTCCCTAAAATTATTATCAGCAAACTTCCATTAAAAACAAAAAATAAGTCATTAAATTTAATATAATAATAAAAAATGAGATATTATACTATTCTTTCAATATATTAGATTAACTTGTATGAAAGCATTCAGCAGAAAAGCAATTCTGATCACATATGTACAGAGGTTCTTGAGTTAAGTCTATTGCATAATATGTCTCTTTTCTTTGGTTTGTTTCAGAGTGGACTAATATTTTCCTTAATAGTATTGAGACCCTCTTGGTAATCCATGGTGGGTGAAGAGAAGAGATTAGAGATGAGGATAAAAAGCCCCCATTGACCTGGGCACAGTGAGTATGGACTTGCCAACCATGATAGAAAGCTCAAATGTCATGGTGGAGGAGGAGGAGGCTTCTCAGTGAAAGGAACAAGAAATTGGACTAGACAACCTGGCTTTGAGTTCTACCTTTGTTCCTTGCCCTTTATCTGCTCTTATATAAGTCACTTAATATCTGTGTGTCTCCATTTCTGCACCTACAAAATAGAAATAATAATAAAACCAAAAGCAATACCCTAGATTCTGCTTTATGAACTCAGTGTGCCTGTCAGATTGGGTGATCATGAGAAAGTAAATGGATATTTGACTTGAAGGAAAGAGAAGTAAGTCTTAAAGTAATCATGAACTAAAGATCTTGATTATATGTGGTAACCCAAACTTTGAGAGATTCTGATTTAGTAGGTCAGGGAAGAGATCCAAGGAATCCAACTTCATGGTAATTCCTCATGTGCAGCCATTTAGAAAACTAACAAATTAGGGGGATGAGGCTACCAGGAAAGGTTCTTGAAACAACTATCATTACTTGACTATGAGAACAGGAAAGATATTTAGCTATGAGATCAGGGAAGCTGAGGGTATAATTTTATTAACAAGTGGAGTTGCACTCAAAACATTTAGTAAACATAGGACCATAGGACCTAACTAAATCTGACGGAAAGATCTATGTAGAGGAAGATGTGCTCCCTCAAACTAGGCAGTGCTCCTGAAATCTCCTCGAAGTTTCTGGAAGGTAAATACCTTAACAACAGAGTTAAAATCTTCCCAGCTGCTCATATTCTGAAAGAAAAGGGCTCTGGAAGACTGAATAAATAGTAAAGTATTACATCATTGCAGGATGACAGGATTAGCCTGTTGTGGACTGTAATGAACTGAATTCTAGTATTTGCCTACCAATGACTGTTAATGCAATATAACATATTCTTACCTCCCTGAACACTTTCAACTTTCCTACAAGGTGAATAGCATTGCTATCCCCATTTCCTATGTGAGAAAACTCAAGTTCAATGAGGCAAAATGTCTTGCTTGATATCACAAAGCTAACAGGAAGCAGAGTACAAGTCAGGAAAAGAATCTAGTTCTCTTTGTCCCAAATCCTGTGCCCTTATCATTATAAGAGTGTTTGGGAAAGAGACTCAGGCAAGTCCAAAAGCAAAGCCGAGGAGCTACAGATGAGAGCAAGACCAAGAAGGCCACAGGGAGGTGAAGAATGCCAATGAGTGGGAATTCGTGAGGGACAGAGAAGACAAACAGGAGGATGCTGGCTGGAGCATCTGAGATATTACTATTAATAGTAGAATATAAGGAGTAAGCAAAATGTGTCTATCATCCAAAAGAGAAAGTCAGCAGGAGACTAGGAAGCCCTGGGACTGAGACACCATGACTGAGCAGATATTAAGCTTGGTATTGGGGAGGACCGTAAACCTCACCAAACAAAAATCTTTTCCTTGATATTGTTACTAGTTAAATTCACTTCATTGTAGGAAATTTTCAGTCACTTTATTGAATAGGAATTGTGTAGAAAGTAATTGGATTGATGAATATTTTCACTGTTAAATTAGATGTTTGGTGTTATATAGACAGAGTCTATAGGGTTAGCAGATATAAATTATTGTCTTCCCAGCTCCTCAAGAAGTAATATTTAAATATCATCATCTTAACCACAAAAATCAGGTAAACCATATTTATTAGCTATGCCATTTTGTCATGAATGTAATCAAAATCCAAAGTACAATTTGACTCTATATGACATTCACAGAAGAAATACGTCCAGAGACATTCAGCCATTTATTCAGAACCAGGACATTAACCTATGTGTCTAGATTCTCATTGTTAACTAGCCTTTTGTTTCTCTAAGCCAATTAAACGAATCTTTCAGAGCAGTAGATAGGTTATGGCTAGAGTTTTGAATTGTTCTGAGGAAATCTTTGTAATATAAAAATAAATGCAACTGAAGACAACCTTATTATAAATGTGTTCCATATTGGGGATAGTGATTCATAATCTCATTTGTTTCATGACTCATAGCTCTTGGGAAATAACCAGATTCCAAGAAAATATTGGTTTTTATTCAAAACTGGTCAGTTGTTTTATACACTTTCATCTCTTTCCTTTTCAAAAACAACAACAAAACTTCTACAGCCAGGTAGAGTGCTTAAGAAAGCATTTGTAGGTAAGTTTTCATTATCTAAATTGTATAATAGTAGAATTTTTTTTTTTTTGCTGGGCTCATACATATGAGAAAACTGATAATAGTTATTTCTGTAAAGAATAGCTATGGATGAGAGGCTTAAAAGGATAGAATTAGGGGTATACTGTAACAGATCATGATTACTCATCAGCTTTTCTATAGCTATGACTCAGTCTTAACTGAGGTGTCGTTCAGAATCTACAGTCTATTTTGAAGATTAGATTGTCATCACAAAAATTGGTGTGGGCATCTTAAAGAATCAGAATTCATTCAAACTGAAAGTACACTAGATGATGGGATTAGTAATTAAATGTGAAATGTGCAGGAGAAAATTCTCTTGAGACAATAATCCTCCTCCAACAGCTTCAAGGGAAAGAAAAACAACTTGCTATTAAAAAATGCATCTTTTCCGGAGTTCTCAAATGGGAGATTATTTGATATTAGACATCAAATGTAGACTATTTCCTTATTCATTTTATATTTCTTTTTCCTTCTGCCTGTTTTCTATTGTATTATAATTCAGGTTGAAAATGAAAATAATTAACTTGTATAAGTCAGGCCAGTTGTAAGTAATGAAGAAATCAACAAATACTCAGCACAGTCTATATTGAAAAGAAAGGAGTGATTTATTGACTTATATAACTGGATGTTTAAAGGAAACCTGGCATTTTTTTTTTTCAGGAACTCAAAGAATGCTAGTACCTTTGTATGTCTGTGCGTGTCTGTCACTCAGATCTACTTTCTCCATATTGGTCTCATTCTGAGGTAGGCTGTTTCATGAAAATGAGAACATGTATTTCATGCAACTTCCAACTGATCAGCAATATGAGGGAAAATAGGGGAAAACCCTATTAGGTCTCTACCAGTAGATCCAGAGAAGCCCTGGAGCTCCCATTGGAATAGCTTGGGTTGCATGCCCAACCCTGATGATTCACTAAAGCAAAGGAATAGATTACGTTAACAGTCAGGCTTGGAAGATTATATGACTACCATGATTGGTAGGGAGCAGGGCAATGTGGAAAGGTCGTCCTGGATGTGGACTAAAAGCAGAGAAGGAAAGCCATGTTTTTCTGTTACTGTAAGAAGAGATGGGCAGGCAAACACAATTGATGATTATATATCCATTTTTTGACTCCCAAAATGCTGACCTGGTGCCCAGAGCAAGCTCTTCTTTCTTATATCATTGCTCCTGAAGGGCAAAAAGGACCCTGGAGGGCCTCTTCCTCCTCCCATCGGAGCCTCTCTCTACCTTCATCTTAATCAAGTCCTGGGCCAAAATTCCCTCTCATTTGCCTACCCCTTGCTGGTTTCATCACAGCTCATTTAGTCTACACAGGAATCATTTTCTCTAACTTGTCTGGGATACACCACTATTAAGTTTGAGAGGAAAGAATCTAAGCAGAGTAAAGAAGAAAAACAGATTTTTCTTCCCAACATATTACAGGAATTCAGGTTGATTATATTTCCTTTTCTCAAAGAGTCTAATTCCTCATCAATCTGGAGCTACTAACTCAAGTATAAGAGACTGGAAGAAGCTAATGAATTAGATATGGGACTGTAACATGAGTTACCTTTGTTTATAATTTTGATGTGCCAGGCTTACCTTTGTCTGATAGATGCTGAACATTTTTCTTAGAGTTAAAAGAATTACATTCTTTCAAGAAATGTCAGAACTCAAATATAAATGAGACAAGAGCTGAATTAATAAAATCTCTGCTTATGGCTATAATTTTACTCCTAAGGAATTTATGGGGAATTAAAATTCAGGAGTCTGGAAATGGAAAACACATCGATAAATATGGACATTTATTTTACATCTAGTTCATGTTTTCTGTGCACACCAGAACTGAGCTCACTGTTTAGCTAAGTGTCTGCTTTGTTACATCCCTGCTGTTTTAAATGTTTGGGAATTGGATTGAATCCACAGTGAAGGTGCTAAAGCATTTTGCTCATCTGGAAACTGAATACAAAACCACAGAGATGACAATGTTTAATTTCTTTTGGCTGTGGCTCCCAAGATTGTCATTTTCTATACATATGAATGCCAAATACCCTCTCCCAAAGTAAAGGATGAACTTGGCAGATGACCAATAGTTTGAGCTAAGGATTCTTCCTGACTTGAGCAAAAATGAGGCCCCAATCAGTGGCATAACACTGGAACTTGATTTGAGTGATGACTTATGAAGAGACAGCGTTCAACAACCAACTCACCAAGTGAGTCTTCCTTGCTGAGCTGTGCACTTTCATTTTCCTCAGAAATCTATTAAGAAACCATCTCATTGTTTGCCTAATGCAAATGGAAATGCCTAGCATATTGATTCTACTCCCAGTTTATACTCTGGATAGAGACCAATCTACCTGGGAAGTGTGCCAGTACTCTGCTGGGGCAAAATTGTGAAATAGGCAGAAATTGTCTTTCCGCAGCTCTTCGCAAGACCCCTTCTAGTGTATATTTACCCCACTTCTCAGAAGCCAGGTGTTTTCTTTTCTCCTATTCTCTCTTCTCCTTTCCTCTCCTTTTTTCCTCCTCTCCCCTCCTTTTCCCTTCCCTTCCTTCCACCTGCTCTTTCTCTTTCTCCTCCCTTTTCTCCTCCCTAACTCACTTCCTGGGTCTTGATCCTCTATTCTGAAACTCTCCCCATTACCTCACTTTATACCAACTAATCTGTTCTCTAAGTCCCTCTTCCTTGAGCCTTGAAAATGGCTGAAGTTATTTTGATAAAGATGACTATTGGGCAGATGACAAGAGATACTTATATAACATCAGGAACTTAATTTGTGGAAGGCTGAAAACTTTCCACTAGGCTAATATATGTATATTTGGGACCTCAATAACTACTATGTGGAAAGGCATCATGATGTGATGAGAGAAGAGTATGAACCAGAAATTAGATAGATTGTGTTTCCATCTGGGTAATTTAAAATAAATCTTTTAACTTTTTTGAGATCAGATATTCTCACCTATAAAAAAGGAAGAATGAACACCTTATTTTCTTACTGTAGTGACCATCTGCTGGTGTTGCCTGCTTGGCAGCCACTTCTCTTTTTCAATTTCTTTTGTGCAAACATTCCTCCCCACAATTTAGCCTGTTTTGTTTTGCTTCATGGTATCCTGGACCTCACTCAATCCAGAACAGTTAGAGTTAGTCTTGGGACTTCTGCTGCAGCTATTAGAAAAGAGGTGAGATCTTTCCACTGGTAACTTAAAGTTTTAACTTTGTCACCACTTGGAGAGAGTTGCAGGCCTAAAACACACCGGGTTAGCAATACTAGCAGAAGGGTGTAGTCAGTATCTTTCTCCTAGGATCAGTCTGTCACTCACAGGAAAGATCACTGATTGATCCTAATTGAATCAAAGTCCACACTTGAATCTGGTTATTATAGCTGTTACCAGATTGACTCCTAAGCTACACAATCCAACAAATCCCCCTGTTGTATAAACACACACACACATATACAACAAGAGAGAGAAAGAGAGAGTTGGATTTCTGTCACAGACAAGAGAGTTCCAACTAATATAGTTTGAAAGAACAGTAAAGAGAATTCCATGAATGATGGTGCTTGTTCTACAGAAGGGATGGCAAGTTTTCTTTATAAAGGGCCAGATGGTAAATATTTCAAGACTTATAGGTTTCAGGATATGTCACAACTACCTACTCTACCACTATAGTAAGAAAGCAAAAATAGACAATATATAGATGTATGAGTCTGGCTGTGTTCCAATAAACCATTATTTATGGACACTGAGATTTGAATGCCGTATAATCCTTGTCTTGAAACATTATTTTTCTTTTGAGTTTTTCAGCTATTTAAAAATGTAAAAATCTTTTATGCTGGGCATGGTGGTCTATGCCTATAATCCCAGCACTTTGGGAGACCAGGGCAGGAAGATTGCTTGAGCTCAGGAGTTTAAGACCAACCTGAGTGACATGGCAAAACCACATCTCTACAAAAAAATAAATAAATAAAAATTAGCTGGGCATGGTGGTTCATGCCTATAGTCCCAACTACTTGGGAGGCTGAGGTGGAAGGATGGCCTGAGCCCAGGAGATTGAGGCTGCTGTTAGCCATGATCATCGTGATCTTGCCACTGCACTCCAGCCTGGGCAAAAGAGTGAGACACTGACTCAAAAATAAAACAAACCAACACTCAATACAAAAATAAGAGTCATGCGGTGGTTTGTTTAATCTTGCACTACTGGAGTAGTTAACTGTAAGAATACTTTCTGAAGATAACAGTTTCAATTAATAAATGACACTTAGAGTCATACATGCAATCCTGAGTCAATTGTTATTTAGTGACTCTGATTTTTTTTGTTTGTTTGTCTTTTTTTCCCCATCCTCACAGCTTATGTCTGCCCAGTTAACAGAACTGGCCACGTAGTGAGTTTGATTTGAACATTAAATGGCTGAACCATTAGGTTTTCTATATATTTATTCAGTCATATTTTTCCCTCAGGGAAACTTTGAATGATATAATCTACTCAGACAGTAAATTGAAGAGATCAACTAGTTATAGAATTGATCGATGAGGTAAATAAAAAATTAAGATTCAACAATTAGAGAATACATTAAAGATAACTTATCTGTAGGGAGAAATGATTACAAATAATTGATGTCTAAGATCTGAATAGTACAGTTAGTGGCTAAAATAGAAAGGGGACATGTAGAAGAAACTTCAAATACTTAAGTCTCAGAGGTACAATGTAAATTTTTTATTACCATTAAAACACTTTCCTATTGTATGCATGACTAGAAAAGAGCTAGGAGCTATTATATCTATCTATTTATGTCATTATTTATTTATATTTATGAATTGATATGTAGATCTAAGTATAGATAGATATAAATAAATAGTGATAGATCATACCTAAGAATGCATAGGTAGGACAGCTATATATAGGTATCTATCTGTTGTTATCTATTTATATTTAGATCTATATTTATATCTATCATATATGTGTGCAAATAAATAGCTCCTAGCATGTAGCTAAGACATCTTTCTACCTAAATATATTTATCTATCTATATAGAAATGTATATAGAAAACAGAAAATTATATGGACACCTTTATGAGTCAATAAATCAAGTAATGCCAGTTGAAGGTTGTTCAGGGACTTAGAATGGGAGAACCAAATATACTAAGGTATCTAGACAATGTTCAGACATGTGAGAGTCTAAATTTTTTTTAATATTATATTTTTTTAAATTTTAAAATTGTGGGATACAATTAAGGGTTAGGTATACAAATATTCATTATGCAGCCACCCTTGTTGATGAGGTGTGCCCCCCACCTTCCCCAGGGAGAATTGACTACTGTTAATCCCAACTCCCTGCTCCTCCCTGCCCTCCCCCAGTAGTGTCCCCCCACGCCCCTCCCTACAGCTTCCCACCACTGTCAATCCTTTTCTTATAGTATTACAGTAGTTGTTCAAGGTCCACTTATGAGTGAGAATATGTGATACTCAGATCTTTGTTTCTGTGAGAGATCACTCAGTACTATAGACTCTAATTCCATCCGGGTGGTTGCAAAATTCATGATTTTCTTCTTCTTTATGGCTGCATAATATTCCATTGTGTATATGTACTGCATTTTTTTAATCCGGTCCTCTTTTGATGAACAACACGGTTGGTTCCATAATCTTGCTATTGTGAACAATGCTGTGATACGTGTGCAGGTATCTTTTTTATAGAATGATTTGAGTTCTTCCGGGTATATTCCCAGCAGGGGGATTGCGGGGTCATGTGGAAGGTCGATTTTTTAGAACTTTTAAGAATCGCCACACTGTTTTCCACAGCGGCTGTACTAGTTTGCCCTACCACCAACAGTGTAGAAGTGTTCCCTTTTTGCCACATCCTCTCCAGTGTCTTTTATTTTTTGAGTTATTGATGATGGCCATTCTGACTGGAGTTAAGTAGTATCTCAGTGTAGTTTTAATTTGCATCTCCTTTATGACGAGTGAGGCTGAACATTTTTCATGTATCTGTAGGCTGCTCGTATGTCTTCTTTTGAAAAGTGTCTATTCATATCTTTTACCCACTTTGTAATGGAGCTGTTTGTTATTTTCTTTTCAGCACGTTTGAGTTCCTCGTAGATCCTTGATGTTAGGCCTTTGTCAGACATGGAGTTGGCAAATACTTTTTCCCAGTCTGTGGGCTGTCTCCCTGCTCTCCTTATGGTTTCTTTGGCATTGCAGAAGCTTGTCAGTTTAATGAGGTTCCACTTGTCTATCTTATGTGTTACGGCTTGTGTATTTCGGGTTTTGCTCAGGAATTGGTTGCCAGTTCCAACTTCCATAAGGGTGTGTCTTGCATTTTCTAAGGTTCTTATGGTTTGAAGTTTTACATTTAGGTCTCTGATCTGTTTAGAGTTGATTGTGTATGAGGATAGATAGGGGTCCTGTTTGAATCTTCTGCATGTGGTCAGCCAGTTTTCCCAGCACCATTTACTGAATAGGTTCTCATCTCCCCACTGATGGGTGGTAGAAACTTTGTCAAGGATGAGTTGGTTGAGAAATTGAGGTTTGCTTCTGGAATCTCAATTCTGTTCCATTAGCCTTTATGCCTGTTCTTATACCAATACCAGGTTGTTTTGATTATTGTTGCTTTATGGTAAAGTTTAAACTCTCGTAGTGTGATACCTCCTGCTTTGTTTTTGTTTTTTTTTTGCTGAGGAATGTTCTGGCTATTCTTGGTCATTTATGTTTCCATGGGAATTCCTGTATTGTTTGTTCTAGATCTGAGAAGAATGTTGCTGGTAATTTGATGCGTATCGCGTTAAATCTGTAGATTGCCTTAGGTAAGATGGACATCATAACAATGTTGATTCTTCCAATCCATGAACGTGGGATATTTTTCCACTTGTTTGTGTCATCTTTGATTTCTTTGAGCAGTGTTTTGTGGTTTTCATTGTAAAGGTCTTTCATGTCTCTGGTTAGGAAGATGCCAAGGTATTTCATTTTTTTGTGGCTATTGTGAATGAAGTTGTGCTTTTTATTTGGATTTCTGTTTGTTTATTATTGGTGTAAAGAAATGCAATTGTCTTTTGCACATTTATTTTATACCCTGAGACTTTGCCAAAGTCCTTTATCAGTGCAAGAAGGTTTTTGACAGATTCTCTTGGGTTTTCAAGGTATACAATCA